>CM035818.1:47603301-47685524 GCA_020458035.1 Magallana ariakensis | reverse complement strand
GGTTCGGACTGGGGTGGTGTGGTTGATTATGGGTGCTGATTCTGATATGTTAATCAAAGTAACAAAAATTATAAAATATACATGGATAATTAGAAAGATAAAATGATTGGTATTGTAATAGGGTGCATTTTATTGTGGTAGAGTCAGGTATAAGGCATTCCTACTAGCTCTAGCTAGTGGGTTAACCCTTTAGCTCGATCGGTAGAGTGCTGGACTGGCGTGCCAGAGGACTCGGGTTCAAACCCCAGCAGAGGCAATAAGTGTCTCTGTTACATTATGATAATAATTAAATTCATGCATTATTCATATTTCATCAACATCATCATCTTCATCCTCCATTTCATTTATATTTTACATGTACATATTTAGAAAACAGACTATTATCCCTATAACTCCCTGTCTTTTATGCACCTATCAAGTAATTATTATTTAATTATCTATTCTAGTGGCTTCTGATATTTTATAGCCTTAAGGCATTTCACCTGTATGGTCACTTTAATACATGTGCACATGATCAGGTGGTTTACTATAGCCAATAGAATCCTTTAATCTCTATATCTGAATAAATGAAGAACCCTTAAGTGGACTTGTTAATCTTTGGTACAACCCACTATCACAGTATCATTCACCTTGGGACTTAAAATTGAGTCTTTTCGATATAAAAAGGTACTAAATTACAGCATACTAGTATATATACATGTAATAAATGTTGTTGAAAAGTAACAGAATTTTAAAAAAATGACTGAAAACTGCAACATTGATTTAGGTTTAAACAAGTATTCCTTTTAAAGGAATGATCAGCATGTTGGCTATTATCTTTGGTCAGCTTTGTTAATGTAATGCGAAAGCATTCCGCTACATGTTTTGTTGATTTCCAATATAATTAACTTTTTTTGAGAAAAAGATAAGATTGCACGTAAACGAAAATTGTCTATCAAATGTTGATATAGGAAACTATTTGGCAAACTTAAAGGAGATGATATTAAACTTTGTTTGAAGATAACCAAAATACTACATTCAATTACCGTATCTTGTAACTTTTAAATTGTAATTAATCCAAAACCTAACTTTAACAGCTTATCTTTTTATTTACAATCCAAATATCATGTTTATCCCCGGACAAATGGAGTATAAGTCTGTTTGGGTACGAGTCAGTTTGGGTACGACTTCACTTTACTCCGTTCCGAAATAGAAAGGCATGAATATGCTTTACTTTTAGTAGGCGAATTGTACTTCCGATGAATATTCTTACGCATATATGAAGACAAACGTGATTAGAATCAGTTTGTTTGTAAATGTATAAATGTTTTAATTTGAATGCATACGGATAAGATTAACGTTTATTTAGTACTCTACGTGTAATTAAAGATTTAAATGAGGCTGTCATTGCAAAGAAAATAAAGTAGTGCAAGGCGCAATGCGTGCGCAAATAGTAAAATTTGCCGGATGCCTCATATGGACACAACTGTGATCGACCGAAGCCGATCACCTAAATGTGTATTACTACATTTATAGAAACATGCATTTATTTCTTCTGAATTTATGCTAATTTAACTGATTAGGGAAATCCAGGTGGAAACAGGTACATTCTACCTGTACCCCCTTAGAGGACCCCATAATTGCCTAAAATAATTTGGTGTTTGTTTTGGCGAGTAGCCGTTCGGGGAATAAACCATCAGAAGTCTTATTTTCTGCCAATTATTCAAGTTAAAATTAATAACAATAAATGATTAAAATTAAATGTTTATCCTCCACACCCCCCATCAGATTCAGAGTCTTCTTTAAGGTACCTCACTACACCCAGACTTATAATTTTTAAGACACTACGTCACAAGATGGTGATTTAAATGTTTTGTTAAACTGTTAATATCATTCGATTCGGTTGTATATTGTCGTAGCTCAGTGGTTAAAGTATTGGGTTTCTGAACCGCAGATCATGAGTTTGAATCCGCCTGGAGCTTTTGTTCAAGTTTACTGAATTAAATTTTCTAAAATGTAATTTTTCATCCAAAATTGTACATTTTTTTGCCTATTTGACTTAAATACTTCTTATCCATTATGATATCTATCATAATCAAGTAATTTTCTGCTGATTTGAGAAAATATTTCAAGGTGTAGTGAGCCACCTTAATACATTCTAACATGTGTACAGTAGCAAATTTTAAATCATTTCTTGATTGGTATTTTTCTCTAGATGCACATAAAGATTTAGGAAATTGCTTTTTAATTCTTATCGATAAGATAAACAAAATGTTATATGTATTCGGGGCAATTGTAATCCTAAACAAAGCAGGGTCATCAATAGGCTAGAAATTACCCACATGGATCAAACACTATACATATGAATAAGATAAAATACTTTATTATATCCAGTTCTGGAAAGTCAGGGTGTCTCCAAGGGGGCATAACCTATATACAATTTGATGCGCACAAAGAGCTAGGATCTCAAAAGTTAAAAATTATCGAAGTATATCATCATTTCCTATTTCAGAGGGGTGGGGGTGGTTTAAAGACAACTCCTGGGGGTCATGTACTTACACCATTTGATGCATCATAATGATTTTAGAAACAATAATATAGTTGGTTTAGTGGTGGGGATCTCAACGGTTTTCAAGATTAATGGTATTTTCCT
The DNA here is from genome assembly GCA_020458035.1 of Magallana ariakensis. Taxonomy (NCBI): domain Eukaryota; kingdom Metazoa; phylum Mollusca; class Bivalvia; order Ostreida; family Ostreidae; genus Magallana; species Magallana ariakensis. The sequence continues at coordinate 47,682,892 of CM035818.1, read as the reverse complement.
GTTTCATTGGGTCAGAACAATCCCATAGGGTCATGGCCTACGTTTTATTTGATGCATCATAATACATTAAGAAAAAAGACCCTTTCCTCCCTATTAAATAAAACTCATATAGACATGATAAGTCTCTACACTTATTTAAATGTAATACACAAATTTAATACAAACTGTCACAGGGTCAATATGGGGTCAACTTAATATTTAAATCTGACAAATGAAAAAATAACTTTTGCAATTAAAATCATGACAGAAACTGTACAAATGTGATAGGACATGTTACAATGATGAGCTTATTTAGATATTTAAAAAAGATGATGATACAGTATGCTGGCAAAGGGAGATCACTTATTTAGAAAGTGAAAGTAATACATATGTATACCGGTGTCTCATAATATTGTGCGAGTACTACATGTATTATGCTTACCTATATTGGTCAACATCATAATGATAATCCAATTAGAGCACAATATGAATCCATTAATTAGCTGATCATCACAAAAGAAATGTTTATGCATGCTAATTAATCCTATTCTGCACATGGAAAACACATACCGTTATGTACACCACGTGAAAGCCATCTAACTGAAGAGCTGGGTAAAACTAGTACCCGGTAATGCGACCTGTAGACCTGTGTTGTGTACGTAACTTCGGACAAAGATCATTTTCTTGTAACATGCATGTATTTTCATGACTTTATTCTTTTAAACTCCTTGTACTGTTTTATTCGGTAATAATATGTAAAGCACACATTTCAGCTTTAAGGTGGTACGTACAGGACACCTGCATATTGTAATGAACTCCCTATTGCAGAAATAAACAATAAAGTATAAATATAATAATTCCCCCAAAATAATGTTACCTAACAGTGAAGTGCAATGGGTTAGAGCGTTAACTACATGTCTGTAGAGAGTTCAAATGCTGCTGGGGCTTTTCTATATTTTACTTCAGATTCCAAAATTTTAAAAATTTATCTTTCTTTGCTACATACCTGTATTGTAAAAATTTAAAATTATAAAACGTCACTGTGAAATAATTTTGATTATAATGTACTTAACTACATGTACAGGCTTTCGTTGTTATCAAAATATTCTGATGTTTCTTTATCCATGAGGAGTGTGTGTGTGTGTGTGGGGGGGGGGGTGGCAAAGTAGTATGTAACTGTGTTTTCAGGGGGTGGGGGATTGGGGTCCGAGGTGTATTGTTTGGTAATTTTACTACATTTATTAATATAATGTATTAATATAAATTATTTTTTTCAAGGGTGGGAGGGTCTGGACCCCCCCGCCCACCCACTCCAATCCCTTCTCTAAATCTGTGCACGCGATGATGTTGGCACCTAGAAGCAAATCTAAATTAAGCCGGCAACCGCCGAGGGAAGGGGGCATACTTTAATTTTGTTTGTAATAATTATATAGACCATACTTTCTATGAAATGAAAAGATTATTGATTAACTGAAAATTCACATGCAAACAGTTCAACCACAACTGTACATAAAGGGCCGCTCATGTGTATTATCATCGTCGGAACCCACAGGTTTTCTATCCGTTATACTGCATGCAGTGTAAGGGATAGAAAACCCGTGGATTCCGATGATGGTGTATTATGTGCACGTGGCCTTTGTTTTTACTAAAACTGGTACAAAACAGTGTTATTTAGGGGCAAACACTTGGTGCGGGTATTACTGTCTAATGACAGCATCTAGTTTGATTTGTGAGTGACTTAAAAAGGGCACCTGGATCTGACATTACCTAGATGGCATGGGGATACCATTGTCCATTTGATAATAGTCTCATTTGAAAGTATGGTTCTTTATGAAATGCGTCGAATAAGTGTTCTTGCTCTCGCGCATTTTTTGCCCATTAATGTTATGGAATCTATAAAGGGAACAGATTAAAACTTCTGTATCTGGTTTTAGCTAGAGAACAACAATTGTTACATGTACGAAAATGCCGCATTTCGAGTGTACACCCTTATTTCAAACAACTTATATTCTAGAGGAAGCTTAAACTGAAAATTGTCACACAGCATCCAAGCTTGACGTTTGTTCAATGAAACAACAAAGAGTATATCATTAAGGCGTTACAGTGTGGGACATGTATTTACGTGTGGCATTTTCACAGCGATATGGCCTCAACAAGTAAAACAGCCTGCAAGTCCGGGATTCTACCTACTTCAGACGCATGCAAGACAGTGAAAAACACCCTTTACAACATGGTATAAAATGTTGTTAAAACGTGTCTAATTTTATCCTACTGCCAGCTGACATGTTCTTTCAATTATGTTCATAATCCTTGGTTCAAGGATATAATTTCCATTTATAGACTCAACCAGTATCAACATCTTAGAGACTCGAAAGTAATACCAGTTTGATTATGATGACTCTCCGCTCAGGTTCAAACTATCTTGTTCTCATATTTTGAGCTCTTAAATTGATCGATAGAAATTAGTTTTTTCTTAGGGATACGAAATCCAAGACATTGCAAAGCATATTTCTTTAAGTGGTTATCAAGTTTACAGTCACAGTTTTCAATGTTTTGAATTTGAGGTTTTATTCAACATACAACATCCTTTTGTTGAATGTTATATTTATCGTTATGATTGATCTGATTTGTGAGTGACTTTAAAAGGGCACCTGGATCTGACATTAGCTATATGGCATGGGGATACCCTTGTAGATTTAGTATTAGTCTCATTTGAAAGTATGGCTCTTTTTAAAATGCGTCTACTAGGTGTTCCTGCTCTCGCACATTTTTTGCCCATTAAGGCTATGGAATCTGTTAAGGGAACAAAATAAAACTTCTGTATCTGGTTTTAGTTAGATAACAACAATTGTTACGAAAACACTGCTCTTCGAGTGTACACCCTTATTATATAACTTATGTTCTAGAGGAAGCTTAAACTGAAAATTGTCACACAGCATCCAAGCTTGACGGTTGTTCAATAAAACAAAGAGTAAATCATAAATGCGTTACAGTGTAGGAAATGTATTTGCGTGTAGCATTTTCACAGCGATATGGACTCAACAAGTAAAACAGCCTGCAAGTCCGGGATTCTACCTACTTCAGACGCCTGCAAGACAGTGAAAATACACACTTTAGAACATGGTATGACATATTGTTAAAAACGTGTCTAATTTTATCCTACTGTCAGCTGACATGTTTTTTCAATTATGTTCTAATCCTTGGTGGTTCAATGATATTATTTCCATATATAGACTCAACCAGTATCAACATCTTAGAGACTCGGAAGTAATAACAGTTTGATTATGATAACTCTCCGCTCAGGTTCAAACTATCTTGTTCTCGTATTTTGAGCTCTTAAATTGATCGATAGAAATTAGTTTTTTCTTAATGACACGAAATCCAAGACATTGCATAACATATTTCTTTAGGTGTTTATCAAGTTGACAGTCACAGTTTTCAATATTTTGAATTTGAGGTTTTATTAAACATACAACATACTTTTGTTAAATGTTACATCTGTCGTTATGATTGATTTGATTTGTGAGTGACTTAAAAAGGGCACCTGGATCTGACATAACATAGATGGCATGGGGATGCAATTTTCCTTTTGATTTTAGTATCATTTGAAAGTAGGGCTCTTTATGAAATGCGTCTAATAAGTGTTCTTGCTCTCGCGCATTTTCTTTGCCCATTAATGCTATGGAATCTGTAAAGGGAACACGTTAAAACTTCTGTATCTAGTTTTAGTTATTTAACAACAATTGTTACGAAAACACCGCGCTTCGATTGTACACCTTTATTTCAAACAACTTATATTCTAGAGGAAGCTTTTTTAAACTGAAAATTGTCACACAGCGTCCAAGCTTGACGCTTGTTCAATAAAACAACAGAGAGTTTATCATTAAGGCGTTACAGTGTGGGAATTGTATTTGTATGTGCATTTTCACAGCGATAAGGCCTCAACAAGTAAAACACTTTACGACATAGTATAAATTAATTTTTAAAAACGTGTCTAATATTATCCTTCTGTCAGCTGACATGTTCTTTCAATTATGTTCATAATCCTTGGTTCAAGGATATTATTTCCGTATATAGACTAAACCAATTTAAAAAAAAAATTAGAGACATGGAAGTAATACCAGTTTGATTATGATGACTCTCCGCTCAGGTTCAAACTATCTTGTTCTCATATTTTGAGCTCTTAAGTTGATCGATAGAGATTAGTTTCTTCTATAGGGATACGAAAATCAAGACATTGCAAAACATATTTGTTTAGGTGTTTATCAAGAAAACAGTCACAGTTTTCAATATTTTGAATTTGAGGTTTTATTCAAGATACAACATACTTTCGTTGAATGTTACATATGTGGTTATGATTGATTTGATTTGTGAGTGACTTAAAAAGGGCTCTCGCGCATTTTTTGCCCATTAATGCTATGGAATCTATTAAGGGAACACGTTAAAACTTCTGTATCTAGTTTTAGTTATTTAACAACAATTGTTATGAAAACACCGCGCTTCGATTGTACACCTTTATTTCAAACACTTATATTCTAGAGGAAGCTTATTTAAACTGAAAATTGTCACACAGCGTCCAAGCTTGACGCTTGTTCAATGAAACAACAAAGAGTATATCATTAAGGCGTTACAGTGTGGGAAATGTATTTGTGTGTGCATTTTCACAGCGATATGGCCTCAACAAGTAAAACACTTTACGACATAGTATAAATTAATTGTTAAAAACGTGTCTAATATTATCCTTCTGTCAGCTGACATGTTCTTTCAATTATGTTCATAATCCTTGGTTCAAGGATATTATTTCCGTATATAGACTAAACCAATTTAAAAAAAAATTAGAGACATGGAAGTAATACCAGTTTGATTATGATGACTCTCCGCTCAGGTTCAATCTATCTTGTTCTCATATTTTGAGCTCTTAAGTTGATCGATAGAGATTAGTTTCTTCTATAGGGATACGAAAATCAAGACATTGCAAACATATTTGTTTAGGTGTTTATCAAGTAAACAGTCACAATTTTCAATATTTTGAATTTTTGAATTTGAAGTTTTATTCAACACACAACATACTTTCGTTGAATGTTACATATGTGGTTATGATTGATTTGATTTGTGAGTGACTTAAAAAGGGCACCTGGATCTGACATTACCTAGATGGCATGGGGATACCATTGTCCATTTGATAATAGTCTCATTTGAAAGTATGGTTCTTTATGAAATGCGTCGAATAAGTGTTCTTGCTCTCGCGCATTTTTTGCCCATTAATGCTATGGAATCTATAAAGGGAACAGATTAAAACTTCTGTATCTTGTTTTAGCTAGAGAACAACAATTGTTACATGTACGAAAATGCCGCATTTCGAGTGTACACCCTTATTTCAAACAATTTCTAGATTCAATTTCAATTCTAGAGGAAGCTTAAACTGAAAATTGTCACACAGCATCCAAGCTTGAAGTTTGTTCAATGAAACAACAAAGAGTATGTCATTAAGGCGTTACAGTGTTGGAAATGTATTTGCGTGTGGCATTTTCACAGCGATATGGCCTCAACAAGTAAAACAGCCTGCAAGTCCGGGATTCTACCTACTTCAGACGCATGCAAGACAGTGAAAAACACCCTTTACAACATGGTGTAAAATGTTGTTAAAACGTCTCTAATTTTATCCTACTGCCAGCTGACATGTTCTTTCAATTATGTTCATAATCCTTGGTTCAAGGATATAATTTCCATTTATAGACTCAACCAGTATCAACATCTTAGAGACTTGGAAGTAATAACAGTTTGATTATGATGACTCTCCGCTCAGGTTCAAACTATCTTGTTCTCATATTTGAGCTCTTAAATTGATCGATAGAAATTAGTTTTTTCTTAGGGATACGAAATCCAAGACATTGCAAAGCATATTTCTTTAAGTGGGTATCAAGTTTACAGTCACAGTTTTCAATATTTTGAATTTGAGGTTTTATTCAACATACAACATCTTTTGTTGAATGTTATATTTATCGTTATAATTGATCTGATTTGCGAGGGACTTTAAAAGGGCACCTGGATCTGACATTAGCTAGATGGCATAGGGATACCCTTGTAGATTTACTATTAGTCTCATTTGAAAGTATGGCTCTTTATAAAATGCGTCTACTAGGTGTTCCTGCTCTCGCGCATTTTTTGCCCATTAATGCTATGGAATCTGTTAAGGGAACAAAATAAAACTTCTGTATCTGGTTTTAGTTAGATAACAACAATTGTTACGAAAACACTGCTCTTCGAGTGTACACCCTTATTATATAACTTATGTTCTAGAGGAAGCTTAAACTGAAAATTGTCACACAGCATCCAAGCTTGACGGTTGTTCAATAAAACAAAGAGTAAATCATAAATGCGTTACAGTGTAGGAAATGTATTTGCGTGTGGCATTTTCACAGCGATATGGCCTCAACAAGTAAAACAGCCTGCAAGTCCGGGATTCTACCTACTTCAGACGCCTGCAAGACAGTGAAAATACACACTTTAGAACATGGTATGACATATTGTTAAAAACGTGTCTAATTTTATCCAACTGTCAGCTGACATGTTTTGTCAATTATGTTCTAATCCTTGGTGGTTCAATGATATTATTTCCATATATAGACTCAACCAGTAGCAACATCTTAGAGACTCGGAAGTAATAACAGTTTGATTATGATAACTCTCCGCTCAGGTTCAAACTATCTTGTTATCGTATTTTGAGCTCTTAAATTGATCGATAGAAATTAGTTTTTTCTTAATGACACGAAATCCAAGACATTGCATAACATATTTCTTTAGGTGTTTATCAAGTTGACAGTCACAGTTTTCAATATTTTGAATTTGAGGTTTCATTAAACATACAACATACTTTTGTTAAATGTTACATCTGTCGTTATGATTGATTTGATTTGTGAGTGACTTAAAAAGGGCACCTGGATCTGACATAACATAGATGGCATGGGGATGCAATTTTCCTTTTGATTTTAGTATCATTTGAAAGTAGGGCTCTTTATGAAATGCGTCTAATAAGTGTTCTTGCTCTCGCGCATTTTCTTTGCCCATTAATGCTATGGAATCTGTAAAGGGAACACGTTAAAACTTCTGTATCTAGTTTTAGTTATTTAACAACAATTGTTACGAAAACACCGCGCTTCGATTGTACACCTTTATTTCAAACAACTTATATTCTAGAGGAAGCTTTTTTAAACTGAAAATTGTCACACAGCGTCCAAGCTTGACGCTTGTTCAATAAAACAACAGAGAGTTTATCATTAAGGCGTTACAGTGTGGAAATTGTATTTGTATGTGCATTTTCACAGCGATAAGGCCTCAACAAGTAAAACACTTTACGACATAGTATAAATTAATTTTTAAAAACGTGTCTAATATTATCCTTCTGTCAGCTGACATGTTCTTTCAATTATGTTCATAATCCTTGGTTCAAGGATATTATTTCCGTATATAGACTAAACCAATTTAAAAAAAAAATTAGAGACATGGAAGTAATACCAGTTTGATTATGATGACTCTCCGCTCAGGTTCAAACTATCTTGTTCTCATATTTTGAGCTCTTAAGTTGATCGATAGAAATTAGTTTCTGCTATAAGGATACGAAAATCAAGACATTGCAAAACATATTTGTTTAGGTGTTTATCAAGTAAACAGTCACAGTTTTCAATATTTTGAATTTGAGGTTTTATTCAACATACAACATCCTTTCGTTGAATGTTACATATGTGGTTATGATTGATTTGATTTGTGAGTGACTTAAAAAGGGCTCTCGCGCATTTTTTGCCCATTAATGCTATGGAATCTATTAAGGGAACACGTTAAAACTTCTGTATCTAGTTTTAGTTATTTAACAACAATTGTTATGAAAACACCGCGCTTCGATTGTACACCTTTATTTCAAACACTTATATTCTAGAGGAAGCTTATTTAAACTGAAAATTGTCACACAGCGTCCAAGCTTGACGCTTGTTCAATGAAACAACAAAGAGTATATCATTAAGGCGTTACAGTGTGGGAAATGTATTTGTGTGTGCATTTTCACAGCGATATGGCCTCAACAAGTAAACACTTTACGACATAGTATAAATTAATTGTTAAAAACGTGTCTAATATTATCCTTCTGTCAGCTGACATGTTCTTTCAATTATGTTCATAATCCTTGGTTCAAGGATATTATTTCCGTATATAGACTAAACCAATTTAAAAAAAATTAGAGACATGGAAGTAATACCAGTTTGATTATGATGACTCTCCGCTCAGGTTCAATCTATCTTGTTCTCATATTTTGAGCTCTTAAGTTGATCGATAGAGATTAGTTTCTTCTATAGGGATACGAAAATCAAGACATTGCAAACATATTTGTTTAGGTGTTTATCAAGTAAACAGTCACAATTTTCAATATTTTGAATTTTTGAATTTGAAGTTTTATTCAACACACAACATACTTTCGTTGAATGTTACATATGTCGTTATGATTGATTTGATTTGTGAGTGACTTAAAAAGGGCACCTGGATCTGACATTACCTAGATGGCATGGGGATGCCATTGTCCATTTGATAATAGTCTCATTTGAAAGTATGGCTCTTTATGAAATGCGTCTAATAAGTGTTCTTGCTCTCGCGCATTTTTTGCCCATTAATGCTATGGAATCTATAAAGGGAACAGATTAAAACTTCTGTATCTTGTTTTAGCTAGAGAACAACAATTGTTACATGTACGAAAATGCCGCATTTCGAGTGTACACCCTTATTTCAAACAATTTCTAGATTCAATTTCAATTCTAGAGGAAGCTTAAACTGAAAATTGTCACACAGCATCCAAGCTTGAAGTTTGTTCAATGAAACAACAAAGAGTATGTCATTAAGGCGTTACAGTGTTGGAAATGTATTTGCGTGTGGCATTTTCACAGCGATATGGCCTCAACAAGTAAAACAGCCTGCAAGTCCGGGATTCTACCTACTTCAGACGCATGCAAGACAGTGAAAAACACCCTTTACAACATGGTGTAAAATGTTGTTAAAACGTCTCTAATTTTATCCTACTGCCAGCTGACATGTTCTTTCAATTATGTTCATAATCCTTGGTTCAAGGATATAATTTCCATTTATAGACTCAACCAGTATCAACATCTTAGAGACTTGGAAGTAATAACAGTTTGATTATGATGACTCTCCGCTCAGGTTCAAACTATCTTGTTCTCATATTTGAGCTCTTAAATTGATCGATAGAAATTAGTTTTTTCTTAGGGATACGAAATCCAAGACATTGCAAAGCATATTTCTTTAAGTGGGTATCAAGTTTACAGTCACAGTTTTCAATATTTTGAATTTGAGGTTTTATTCAACATACAACATCTTTTGTTGAATGTTATATTTATCGTTATAATTGATCTGATTTGCGAGGGACTTTAAAAGGGCACCTGGATCTGACATTAGCTAGATGGCATAGGGATACCCTTGTAGATTTAGTATTAGTCTCATTTGAAAGTATGGCTCTTTTTAAAATGCGTCTACTAGGTGTTCCTGCTCTCGCGCATTTTTTGCCCATTAATGCTATGGAATCTGTTAAGGGAACAAAATAAAACTTCTGTATCTGGTTTTAGTTAGATAACAACAATTGTTACGAAAACACTGCTCTTCGAATGTACACCCTTATTATATAACTTATGTTCTAGAGGAAGCTTAAACTGAAAATTGTCACACAGCATCCAAGCTTGACGGTTGTTCAATAAAACAAAGAGTAAATCATAAATGCGTTACAGTGTAGGAAATGTATTTGCGTGTGGCATTTTCACAGCGATATGGCCTCAACAAGTAAAACAGCCTGCAAGTCCGGGATTCTACCTACTTCAGACGCCTGCAAGACAGTGAAAATACACACTTTAGAACATGGTATGACATATTGTTAAAAACGTGTCTAATTTTATCCAACTGTCAGCTGACATGTTTTGTCAATTATGTTCTAATCCTTGGTGGTTCAATGATATTATTTCCATATATAGACTCAACCAGTAGCAACATCTTAGAGACTCGGAAGTAATAACAGTTTGATTATGATAACTCTCCGCTCAGGTTCAAACTATCTTGTTATCGTATTTTGAGCTCTTAAATTGATCGATAGAAATTAGTTTTTTCTTAATGACACGAAATCCAAGACATTGCATAACATATTTCTTTAGGTGTTTATCAAGTTGACAGTCACAGTTTTCAATATTTTGAATTTGAGGTTTTATTAAACATACAACATACTTTTGTTAAATGTTACATCTGTCGTTATGATTGATTTGATTTGTGAGTGACTTAAAAAGGGCACCTGGATCTGACATAACATAGATGGCATGGGGATGCAATTTTCCTTTTGATTTTAGTATCATTTGAAAGTAGGGCTCTTTATGAAATGCGTCTAATAAGTGTTCTTGCTCTCGCGCATTTTCTTTGCCCATTAATGCTATGGAATCTGTAAAGGGAACACGTTAAAACTTCTGTATCTAGTTTTAGTTATTTAACAACAATTGTTACGAAAACACCGCGCTTCGATTGTACACCTTTATTTCAAACACTTATATTCTAGAGGAAGCTTATTTAAACTGAAAATTGTCACACAGCGTCCAAGCTTGACGCTTGTTCAATGAAACAACAAAGAGTATATCATAAAGGCGTTACAGTGTGGGAAATGTATTTGCGTGTGGCATTTTCACAGCGATATGGCCTCAACAAGTAAAACACTTTACGACATAGTATAAATTAATTGTTAAAAACGTGTCTAATATTATCCTTCTGTCAGCTGACATGTTCTTTCAATTATGTTCATAATCCTTGGTTCAAGGATATTATTTCCGTATATAGACTAAACCAATTTAAAAAAAAAATTAGAGACATGGAAGTAATACCAGTTTGATTATGATGACTCTCCGCTCAGGTTCAAACTATCTTGTTCTCATATTTTGAGCTCTTAAGTTGATCGATAGAGATTAGTTTCTTCTATAGGGATACGAAAATCAAGACATTGCAAACATATTTGTTTAGGTGTTTATCAAGTAAACAGTCACAGTTTTCAATATTTTGAATTTTTGAATTTGAAGTTTTATTCAACACACAACATACTTTCGTTGAATGTTACATATGTGGTTATGATTGATTTGATTTGTGAGTGACTTAAAAAGGGCACCTGGATCTGACATTACCTAGATGGCATGGGGATACCATTGTCCATTTGATAATAGTCTCATTTGAAAGTATGGTTCTTTATGAAATGCGTCGAATAAGTGTTCTTGCTCTCGCGCCTTTTTTGCCCATTAATGCTATGGAATCTATAAAGGGAACAGATTAAAACTTCTGTATCTTGTTTTAGCTAGAGAACAACAATTGTTACATGAACGAAAATGCCGCATTTCGAGTGTACCCCCTTATTTCAAACAATTTCTAGATTCAATTTCAATTCTAGAGAAAGCTTAAACTGAAAATTGTCACGCAGCATCCAAGCTTGACGTTTTTTCAATGAAACAACAAAGAGTATGTCATTAAGGCGTTACAGTGTAGGAAATGTATTTGCGTGTGGCATTTTCACAGCGATATGGACTCAACAAGTAAAACAGCCTGCAAGTCCGGGATTCTACCTACTTCAGACGCCTGCAAGACAGTGAAAAACACCCTTTACAACATGGTATAAAATGTTGTTAAAACGTCTCTAATTTTATCCTACTGCCAGCTGACATGTTCTTTCAATTATGTTCATAATCCTTGGTTCAAGGATATAATTTCCATTTATAGACTCAACCAGTATCAACATCTTAGAGACTCGGAAGTAATAACAGTTTGATTATGATGACTCTCCGCTCAGGTTCAAACTATCTTGTTCTCATATTTTGAGCTCTTAAATTGATCGATAGAAATTAGTTTTTTCTTAGGGATACGAAATCCAAGACATTGCAAAGCATATTTCTTTAAGTGGTTATCAAGTAGACAGTCACAGTTTTCAATATTTTGAATTTGAGGTTTTATTCAACATACAACATCCTTTTGTTGAATGTTATATTTATCGTTATGATTGATCTGATTTGTGAGTGACTTTAAAAGGGCACCTGGATCTGACATTAGCTAGATGGCATGGGGATACCATTGTAGATTTAGTATTAGTCTCATTTGAAAGTATGGCTCTTTTTAAAATGCGTCTACTAGGTGTTCCTGCTCTCGCGCATTTTTTGCCCATCAATGCTATGGAATCTGTAAAGGGAACAAAATAAAATATTTCTGTATCTGGTTTTAGCTAGATAACAACAATTGTTACGAAAACACTGCTCTTCGAGTGTACACCCTTATTATATAACTTATGTTCTAGAGGAAGCTTAAACTGAAAATTGTCACACAGCATCCAAGCTTGACGGTTGTTCAATGATGCAACAAAGAGTAAATCATAAATGCGTTAGAGTGTAGGAAATGTATTTGCGTGTGGCATTTTCACAGCGATATGGCCTCAACAAGTAAAACAGCCTGCAAGTCCGGGATTCTACCTACTTCAGACGCCTGCAAGACAGTGAAAATACACACTTTAAAACATGGTATGACATATTGTTAAAAACGTGTCTAATTTTATCCTACTGTCAGCTGACATGTTTTTTCAATTCTGTTCTAATCCTTGGTGGTTCAAGGATATAATTTCAATATATAGACTCAACCAGTATCAACATCTTAGAGACTCGGAAGTAATAACAGTTTGATTATGATGACTCTCCGCTCAGGTTCAAACTATCTTGTTCTCATATTTTGAGCTCTTTAATTGATCGATAGAAATTAGTTTTTCTATAGGGATACGAAATCCAAGACATTACATAACATATTTCTTTAGGTGGTTATCAAGTAGACAGTCACATCTTTCAATATTTTAAATTTGAGGTTTTATTCAACATACAACATACTTTCGTTGAATGTTGCATCTGTCGTTATGATTTTTTTGATTTGTGAGTGACTTAAAAAGGCACCTGGATCTGACATTAAGTAGGTGGCATAGGGATGCCATTGTACATTTGATATTTGTCTTATATCATTAAGGCGTTACAGTGTGGGAAATGTATTTGCGTGTGATATTTTCACAGCAATATGGCCTCAACAAGTAAAACAGCCTGCAAGTCCGGGATTTTACCTACTTCAGACGCCTGCAAGACAGTCAAAAACCTCCCTTTACAATATGGTATGACATATTGTTAAAAACGTGTCTAATTTTATCCTACTGTCAGCTGACATGTTCTTTCAATTATGTTCATAATCCTTGGTTCAAGGATATAATTTGCATATATAGACTCAAACAGTATCAACATCTAAGAGACTCGGGAGTAATAACAATTTGATTATGATGATTCTCCGCTCAGGTTCAAACTATCTTGTTCTCATATTTTGAGCACTTAAATTGATCGATAGAAATTAGTTCTTTCTTAATGACACGAAATCCAAGACATGGCATAACATATTTCTTTAAAAGGCTATCAGGTAAACAGTCACAGTTTTCAATATTTTGAATTTGAGGTTGTATTCAACGTACAACATACTTTTGTTGAATGCTGCATCTGTCGTTATGATTGAATTTATTTGTGAATGACTTAAAAAGGACACCTGGATGTGACATTAAGTAGGTGGCATGGGGATGCCATTGTCCATTTGATATTAGTCTCATTTGAAAGTATGGCTCTTTATGAAATGCGTCTAATAAGTGTTTCTGCTGTCGCGCATTTTTTGCCCATTAATGCTATGGAATCTGTAAAGGGAACAGATTAAAACTTCTGTATCTGGTTTTAGTTAGATAACAACAATTGTTACGAAAACACCGCGTTTCGAGTGTACACCTTTATTTCAAACAATTTATATTCTAGAGGAAGCTTAAACTGAAAATTGCCACACAGCATCCAAGCTTGACGACTGTTCAATGAAACAACAGAGAGTATATCATTAAGGCGTTACAGTGTGGGAAATGTATTTGCGTGTGCATTTTCACAGCGATATGGCCTCAACAAGTAAAACAGCCTGCAAGTCCGGGATTCAACCTACTTCAGAGGCCTGCAAGACTGTAAAAAAACACACTTTACGACATGGTATAAATTATTTAATGCCCATTAATGCTATGGAATCTGTAAAGGGAGCAGATTAAAACTTCTGTGTCTGGTTTTAGTTAGATAACAACAATTGTTACGAAAACACCGCGCTTCGAGTGTACACCTTTATTTCAAACAACTTCTTTTCTAGAGGAAGCTTAAACTAAAAATTGTCACACAGCGTCCAAGCTTGACGGTTGTTCAATGAAACAACAAAGAGTATATCATTAAGGGGTTACAGTGTGGGTAATGTATTTGTGTGTGCATTTTCACAGCGATATGGCCTCAACAAGTAAAACACTTTACGACATAGTATAAATTATTTGTTAAAAACCTGTCTAATATTATCCTACTGTCAGCTGACATGTTCTTTCAATTATGTTCATAATCCTTGGTTCAAGGATATAATTTCCGTATATAGACTCAACCAATATCAACAAAATCTTAGAGACATGGAAGTAATACCAGTTTGATTATGATGACTCTCCGCTCAGGTTCAAACTATCTTGTTCTCATATTTTGAGCTCTTAAGTTGATCGATAGAGATTAGTTTCTTCTATAGGGATACGAAATCCAAGACATTACATAACATATTTCTTTAGGTGATTATCAAGTAAACAGTCACATCTTTCAATATTTTGAATTTGAGGTTTTATTCAACATACAACATACTTTCGTTAAATGTTACATCTGTCGTTATGATTGATTTGATTTGTGAGTGACTTAAAAATGGCACCTGGATCTGACATAACCTAGATGGCATTGGGATGCCATTGTCCATTTGATATTAGTCTCATTTGAAAGTATGGCTCTTTATGAAATGCGTCTAATAAGTGTTCCTGCTCTCGCACATTTTTTGCCCATTAATGCTATGGAATCTGTAAAGGGAACACGTTAAAACCTCTGTATCTGGTTTTAGTTAGATAACAACAATTGTTACGAAAACACCGCTCTTCATGTGTACACCCTTATTTCAAATAACATATTCGTATTTAGTTATATCGACGACGTATTAACAGTTGTTATTTCCATACTTACGTCGACTCGATATATCCCAGTGAACTTGAAATAAAAGAAACCACAGAGTCAGCGTCATCTGTTCCATATTTGGATATTTTACTGGAAATGGACATTGATGGTAACTTAACAACAAAACTTTATGATAAACCCGATGACTTCAATTTTTCTAAAGTCAACTTTCCTGACTTATGTAGCAATATACCTTCATCACCTGCATATGGTGTTTTTGTCTCTCAGTTAATTCGATACGCAAGGACATGCTCTTCGTATGAACAGTTTCTAAGACGAGGCAAGCTACTGACAAACAAGCTAATAAAACAGGACTATCAACAGTCTCGTTTAAAGTCATTTTTTCGAAAGTTCTATGGTCGATAGGACGATATTGTCAGCAAATACAATCTTTCACTGAGTCGCATGCTGACTGACGTTTTTCATACTAATTGTTAGACCATAATTAATTACCTAATTGTCTACGGACATTTGCGGTTTTTATTTTCCCGATTACGACAAAGCGCACACGGCGGATGTGACCGGTCAGCAGAGGATGCTCACTCTTCCTAGGCACCTGATCCTACCTCAATCTTGGAGGTCCATGTTGCTCTGCTTTGAATTTGTATTTCGTTTTATGGATTTTTGAGATGACTGACGGTTTGTTATTGTCATATTTTCATTCTAGAGGAAGCTTTTAAAAAACTGAAATGGTCACACAGCATCCAAGCTGGATGGTTGTTTAATGAAACAACAAAGAGTATATCAATAAGGCGTTACAGTGTGGGAAATGTATTTGCGTGTGCATTTTCACAGCGATATGGCCTCAACAAGTAAAACAGCCTGCAAGTCCGGGATTCAACCTACTTCAGACGCCTGCAAGACTGTGAAAAAACACACTTTACGACATGGTATAAATTATTTGTTAAAAACGTGTCTAATTTTATCCTACTGTCAGCTGACATGTTCTTTCAATTATGTTCATAATCCTTGGTTCAAGGATATAATTTCCGTATATAGACTCAACCAATATCAACAAAATCTTAGAGACTCGGAAGTAATACCAGTTTGATTATGATGACTCTCCGCTCAGGTTCAAACTATCTTGTTCTAATATTTTGAGCTCTTAATTTGATCGATAGAGATTAGTTTTTCTATAGGGATACGAAATCCAAGACATTGCAAAACGTATTTCTTTAGGGGGTTATCAAGGAAAGAGTAACAGTTTTCAATATTTTAAATTTGAGGTTTTATTCAACCTACAACTTACTTTCGTTGAATGTTACATCTGTCGTTATGATTGATTTGATTTCTGAGTGACTTAAAAAGAGCGTTCGGATCTGACATAACCTAGATGGCATTGGGATGCCCTTGTCCATTTCATATTAGTCTCATTTGAAAGTATGGCTCTTTATGAAATGCGTCTAATAAGTGTTCATGCTCTCGCACATTTTTTGCCAATTTATTCCATCGAATCTGTAAAGGGAACATATTAAAACTTCTGTATCTCTTTTAAGCAAGATAACAACAATTGTTACGAAATCACCGCGCTTTGAGTGTACACCCTTAATTCAAATAACTTATATTCTAGAGGAAGCTTAAACTGAAAATTGTCACACAGCATCCATGATGGACGGTGTTTAATGAAACAACAAAGAGTATATCATTCAGACGTTACAGTATGGGAAATGTATTTGCGTGTGGCATTTTCACAGCAATATGGCCTCAACAAGTAAAACAGCCTGCAAGTCCGGGATTCTACCTACTTCAGACGCCTGCAAGACAGTAAAAAAACACACTTTACAACATGGTATAAAATATTGTTAAAAACGTTTCTAATTTTATCCTACTGTCAGCTGACATGTTCTTTCAATTATATTCATAATCCTTGATACAAGGATATAACTTCCATACTGTAGATTCCTAATTAAACGCGAGGAATTAATTTCCGCGTAAAATCGCGAGAAGCATCCTTCGCGGATTTTAAAATCTCACTTTTATATTTCAGACAGTTTTCAACTATAGGAAATAATAACAAACAATCGGTGATTGCGATTTCATATTCTCGTGATTTGATACAAAACAGTAGAATCGCGGAATAAAGTACTGGCGTAAAATAAGGAAGTTAAAGTATATAGACTCAACCAATATCAACAAAATCTTAGAGACTCGGAAGTTATAACAGTTTTATTATGATGACTCTCCGTTCAGGTTCAAACTGTCTTGTTCTCATATTTTGAGGTCTTAAATTGATCGTTAGAAATTATTAAGACATTGCATAACATATTTCTTTAGGTTGTTATCAAGTAAACAGTCACATCTTTCAATATTTTGAATTCGAGGTCTTATTCAACATACAACATACTTTTGTTGAATGTTGCATCTGTCGTTATGATTGATTTGATTTGTGAGTGACTTAAAAAGGGCACCTGGATCTGACATTACCAAGATGGCATGGAGATGACCTTGTCCATTTGATATTAGTCTTATTTAAAAGTGGGGCTATTTATTAAATACGTGTAATAAGTGTTCCTTCTCTCGCACATTTTATTGTCCATTAATTCTTTCGAATCTGTAAAGGGAACACATTTAAACTTCTGTGTCTTGTTTTAGTTAGATAACAACAATTGTTACGAAAACAATGCGCTTCAAGTTTACACCCTTATTTCAAATAACTTATAATCTAGAGGAAGCTTAAACTGAAATGGTCACACAACATCCAAATTTGACGGTTGTTCAATGAAACAACAAAGAGTATATCATTAAGGCGTTACAGTGTGGGAAATGTATTTGCGTGTGGCATTTTCACAGCGATATGGCCTCAACAAGTAAAACAACCTGCAAATCCGGGATTCTACCTACTTCAGACGCCTGCAAGACAGTGAAAAAACACACTTTACAACATGGTATAAAATATTGTTAAAAACGTGTCTTATTTTATCCTACTGTCAGCTGACATGTTCTTTCAATTATGTTAATAATCAAGGATATAATTTCCGTATATAGACTCAACCAATATCAACAAAATCTTAGAGACTCGGAAGTTATAACAGTTTTATTATGATGACTCTCCGTTCAGGTTCAAACTGTCTTGTTCTCATATTTTGAGCTCTTAAGTTGATCGATAGAGATTAGTTTCTTCTATAGGTATACGAAATCCAAGACATTGCAAAACGTATTTTTTTAGATGGTTATCAAGTAAACAGTCACATCTTTCAATATTTTGAATTTGAGGTTTTATTCAACATACAACAAGCTTTCGTTGAATGTTGCATCTGTCGTTATGATTGATTAGATTTGTGAGTGACTTAAAAAGGGCACCTGGATCTGACATAACCTAGATGGCATAGGGATGCCATTGACCATTGGATATTAGTCTTTTTTGAAAGTATGGCTCTTTATGAAATGCGTCTAATAAGTGTTTCTGCTGTAGCACATTTTTTGTCCATTAATTCTATCGAATCTGTAAAGGGAACACATTAAAACTTCTGTACCTGGTTTTAGTTAGATAACAACATTTGTTACGAAAGCATCGCGCTTCCAGTGTACACCTTTATTTCAAATAACTTATATTCTACAGGAAGCTTAAACTGAAAATTGTCACACAGCATCCAAGCTTGACGGCTGTTTAATGAAACAACAAAGAGTATATCAATTAGGCGTTGCAGTGTGAAAATGTATTTGCCTGTGGCATTTTCATAGCGATATGGCCTCTATTCAATAGTTCTCAGGGCATGTATTGTAACGTTAAAAGTTAATTATATTGAAACAGTAATAAAACTGCTTGTTTCCTTTAGAAAGATGCTGCCGTTAATGCTAGACTTTAGAATTCATTCATATTAATAATCAGAATAAAAAAATCAACGTATTAAAGCTTCGTTTAAAGTAAATGACTATTTATAAACTAGTGGTTTTGAGACTCTCCCTGCTACGCGTAAACAAATGAATAAAGAATTTTTAAAGCATGGAAAATAGCTTGGCGCAGGTGAAAGATCAATTCAATTTAAGAATATTTTACGTAAAATAAGTAGCATATATAAGTATAATGTGATTCATGCTTGGAAAACAAACGGATTCACCCCAATTTTATGCAAATCGCTTTCAATTCGTTAAAAGGTGTGCATTATTTTGATGATTTGGCGAAATGTTTTAATAATATCTTCAATAAACGAAATATTTATTTCAAGCCCAGGCAAGAACCTCAAAGTATATGACATAACAAAAGATTTTTCTTTAAAAAAAACTTCTAATTTGATGCCATTAATCACCTGCGCCGATGCGATTAAATAAGATAATTTGTATGTTAGGATACGCACGTCACATGACAACGGAGTACATATGACATCACAAAAATGCATTAAATATAATGTTTAACATTGTTGTCAATATATGCTATTAACATTTAAGAAATACTCCAGGTCAAAGTATTTTTTTTCATTGATTTAAACAATATCGTTTTTTATCCTTTTTTTTTTTAGCTCTGGGACACCTTAACATTGCTGCGTAGAAATATGCCTCAACAAGTAAAACAGCCTGCAAGTCCGGGATTCTACCTACTTCAGACGCCTGCAAGACAGTGAAAAAACCCACACTTTACAGCATGGTATAAAATATTGTTTGAAACGTGTCTAGTATATTTATCCTACTGTCACCTGACATGTTCTTTGAATTATGTTCATAATCCTTGGTTCAATGATATAATTTCCATATATACGAGTAGACTAGTATCAACAACATCTTAGACACTCGTAAGTAATAATAGTTTCTTTATAATAACTCTCTGCTTAGGTCTGAACGATATTATTCTCATATTTTGACATATAATATTGATCGAAAGAAATAAGTGTCTCCTATAGGGACACGAAGTCTAAGACATTACAAAACATACTTCTTTAGCTGGTTATCAAGTCAACGGTCACATATTTAAATAATTAAAATTTGAGGTTTTATTCAACATACAACATACTTTCGTTGAATGTTACATATGTCCTTGTGATTGACTTGATTTGTGAATGACTTAAAAAAGGCACCTGAATCTGACATTACCTAGATGGCAAAATACCATGGGGATGCGCTTGGCCATTGGATGACAGTCTTGTTTGAAAGTATTGCTCTCTATAAAATGCGTCTAATAAATGTTCCTGCTCTCGGGCTTTTTTTGCCCCTTAATGCTATGGAATCTGTAAAAGGAACACATTAACATTTCGAAAGCGCCGCACTTCGAGTTTACACCTTTATATCAAATAACTTACATTTTAGAGTAGGCTTAAACTGAAAAATTGTTATGCATAATATCCAAGCTGTTGTCCATAGAAGCATCAAAAATCTATTGTCCATAGAAGCATCAAAAAGTATATCATTAAGGCGCTATTGAGTGGAAAATTTGTTTGCCTGTGGCATTTTAGTAGCGATATGGCCTCATCAAGTAAAATAGCCTGCCAGTCTGCAATTCTACCTACTTCAGACGCCTGCAAGACAGTAAAGAAAACATACTATACAAAATGATATCAATCTGATTAAAATCAGATCCTCGATCCGCTCCTTGTTTTTCTATGTTCGCTACACGAGGATATGGGGAAACCCCGCTTTCCCCGCTGTTTGTTAAACATACTTATGTTTAACTGTTGTGATATCCTCAATAATCATTAAAAATTACTTAGGGGACCATTGTATATGGGTAGTGTTTTTGCCAATGGACTATCATTATGGTTGGCTAATCTGTAACTTTTGTGATTTGCATGCTGCTCGCTAGATAGTGCCACCGCATCACCGAGTTTTCGTAATGAGATCTGCCAAGGGTTTATGGGGAGCGAAGTGGACCGAAAACCCTTAGCTAGCGAAGATGTACTAATGTATTAGGTTTGTGATTCTTTCAGTTAAAACAATGAATAGCCAAAGGTACAAATGTGTAAATAAGCATACGGTACTAATATAAAACTCAATGAAAAGTATCAATAGCTTTGGTATTCCTCTCAGTTGATTGGATCAATAGCTAAGGATACCACTGTGTAATAATTGTGATTCTCTTAATACACACTAACAATATTTAGAGTCCTAATGTGAAAGTGATGTAATCCTCTCAGTTCACTTTATCAATATGCACATAGCATAGAGTACTTACTTAACTGCTGTAATCCCCTCAGTGGACTGTATCAGTTGCCTTGGGTCCTGAATTATAAGTGCTTGACCCTCCTAGTGAACTGTATCAAAAGCTTAGGGAAATAGTGTATAACTGTTGTGATCCTATTCATGGACAGTATCAAAGCTTCAATTTCTAAAGTGTAATTTGATATCTTCTCAGTAGACTGTATCAATAGCTTAGGGCACAATTGTGTTTTATTAAGCTCTCAGCGAACGAGATCACAAGTTTCAGATACTAATGTGTTACTATAGTTATCTTTTCAGTTATATGTATCAAAAACGTAAGACACTGTGCATGTGTTGTGATCCTGTCAATAGATTGTATGATTATCATTATTCTTACGCACAAATGCACTGATATAGAAATGATGTGATCTCTCAGGGGGTTGACAGTGTCAATAGCACTAATTAAAAGCTGCCCTGATCCTTTTATTGGATTGTGCATATATCAATAAATTACATGAATATCTGTTGAGATCCTCTTAGATGACTATCATTAGACTTAGATACAAATATGTAACTGTTGTGATCTTCTTTGTAGTCTGTATCAATAGCTTAGGGCACCAATGTGTATATGTTGTAATCCTGTCAATGGATCTTATTATTATTCTAGGGTACTCATGTATCTGATGTGATCCTTTCTTTGGAATGCACTAGATGCGTAGGGTACTAATTAAAAATGTTGTGATTCTCCCAGTGGACTCTATCAATATCTAAGAGTACTTACCTGATGTGATCCTCTCACAGGACGTGATCATTATCCTAAAAAAAACACTAATCTGTAACTGTTGTGATTTTCTACATGTAAGTGGATTGTTCCAATAGCAAAAGATATTGTGTAAAATCTCTTATGATCCTCTATCAATAGTCTAGGATTACTATTGTGATCCCCGATGAAGACTGTTTCAATAACCCAGAGTACGAATGTGCAACTGCTGTGATCCTGTCAGTGGACTCTATTTATAGTTTAAGTGGCAATGTATAGCTGATGTGACCTCTTAGTGGACTTTATCAACAGCTTAGGGAGCTAGTATTATATGTTGTGCTCCTGTCATTAGACTGCAAAGAGTACTAATGTGTAAATGTTGTGATTCTTTCAGAAGACTTTATAAATAGCCTATGTTACTAAGTTGAAGCTGTTGTGATTATTTCAGTGGAATGTATCAATAGCCAAGTGTACTTAATGAATAACTGCTTTGATCCTCTAAGTGAATTCAGTCATTAGCTTAGGTACTTGTCTGTAACTGTTGTGATCCTAGGCCTTTTAATGCATTCTATCAATAGTATAGGGAACTAATATGTAAGGTTTGTGATCCTTAAAGTGCAATCCATCAAATTTTGGTACTTACATGTAACTGTTATAATCCTCTTGACTCTATCAGTAGTCTAGGTCACTTAGGTGTAACAGTTATCTGGCTCTTATTGTACAATGTCAGTTTGTGGTCCCCTACGAAGACTGGATACTTAAGTTTAACTCTTGGGTTTCTCTCGGAGGACTGTATAAATAGAATAATTAATATGTATATCTATTCATTAATAGTCTAGGGTATTAAGGTGAAGCTGTTGTGGTTATCTCAGCGGAATGTATCAATAGCCAAATGTACTAATTGAATAACTGTTTTGATCCTTTAAGTGAATTCAGTCAATAGCTTTGGTACTTGTCTGTAACTGTTGTGATCCTTTTAATGCATTATATCAATAGTATAGGGAAAGTGTTGTGATCCTTAAAGTGAAATCTATCAAAATCTTCTGGTACTTACATGTAACTGTTACGATCCTCTTAGTGGACTTTATCAGTAGTCTAGGGTACTTAGGTGTAACAGTAATCTGGCTCTTAACGTACAATGTCAGGTTGTGATCCCCTTAGTAGACTGTATCAAAGACCTAGGATACTAAACATTAACACTTGTGGTTCTCTTGGAGTACTGTATCAACAGCATAGTTTATATGTATATTTTTTTAAGGAACTAATGAATAATTGTTGTGATTCTCTCAGTTGACTGTATCAAAAATGAAAGAAACTTATGTTTATGTGTGGTGATCTTCTCTGTAGTCGGTATCAATAGATAAGGTCTTCAATGTGTATATGTTGTGATCCTGTCAGCGGACTGTACCTTATCCTAAGGTACTTAGCTTTAGCAATTGTATCCTCTCAGTGGATTGTATCAATAGTATAGGGTACTGATGCATAAGTATTAGTTGTGACAATTTCATTAGGATACTAATTTATAACTGTTGTGATCGTCTCATTGGAATTGGCTAATAGCCTTAACTATAGATTAAATTCACTTACTGGATAACAACAGTATACACATTTTGAACACTTTTTGTTATCACAACATGTCATCATTACTACACTGGGCTTGTGATAAAATCAACTTAGAGGATCAGAAGGAATACATAAGTACCTTAAAGTCTAATTCAGTCCATTAAGAGGATCACATCAGTTATTCATTACGTACCCTTGGCTATTGGTTAAGTCTACTGAAAGGATCACTCTTGTTACTTAGTTGTACTCTAGGTTTTTGAAACGTCAAGAGCTAAATAATCATATATCAGAAAACTCGTTCTTTCCTAAATGTTGTACACGATTGATATTAAAACAAATAGTAAAAGTAAAAAAAACATTTAAAAGAACATCAACCTTCTCCAAGAATATGAGGTCAAAATTTGTGCAACAGGGTATTTTTTTCAAAATTGTATGAATATGGAAAGATTAACATCGGTGAACTATTGTACATAAATTTTTCTAAGATTGTATTGATACAAATTTATATGATAATTCTTGTGTTTGTATATTAAAATCTGCTTTTAAGTTTCAACGTATATGTCCTCATACATAGGAAATTGACAACTTTGGTTTGAGATATATATACAAAATTATATGCATACATGCTGTCTAATATTTGGATTACAACAAATTTCATACCGTTTACAAACCGATAGTCATGTATAAACTTTAGATCCAGGAACATAATATGCATATATTGGCAGGATAACTAGCTTGTAAATGCATATATAAAAGCTATAATTAAGAAATGAACTCAATGTCTATCCAATTTCTACGAGTTTAACCTGGGTTTGGGCAGTGCACGCTTTTTAATCTGCGAAGCGAATTATAAAAAAAAAGTGTAAATTGCTTCAACCCAGGTTATACGAGCTTAACTTAGGTAGCGGTTGAGTTCATTCCTTATAAAATAATTTTCTGGAACCCCCCATTTTTGTTTCAAAACGGGCTTATTTTGGACAGTGTTAAAATTCATAGTGAAAGTTGATTACAAGAATACAATTTATAAAAAAAATGTATGACGCATTACATCTTCCCATATTTGAAAAAAAAATATCTTTTGCTATTAATATGCGTTGCGATTCCTGAAAGGCAACTCGCCAATTAGGCAATTAGACAATTGTGGGGCCCTCTAAGGGGCAGAGGTAGAGTTTACTTACGTTCACCTGAATGGTATAAGAGTTGTCTATTTAATTTTACTTTCACCAAATGTTGAATTAATATAGTTATTATAGTTAAAATATAATCTTCTCCAAAATTAAGGACATACATTTCCATTTAATCTAACTTGAAACAGAACCGTATGTTACATTAAATACACAAAGCAAGAAGGTTCAGCGCTGGCTCAACTTCAATATGACATTCTTTCTATTCGAATAGAAACTGGTTGTTATGAAAAAAAAAATGAAAGTGCATGTGTTTTCTGTTCAAAATCTTCTGTCGAAGATGAAAAACACTTCTTATAAGGCTGTCAAGTTAGTTGATATAAGGAAATATGTTTTGATATATCATATAATTATGACCAAAATAATAATGACACAGGTTATTTGTTCAAAGTGTTAAATCAAGATTGCAATATGAAATTAGCCAAAATTGTACATACAGCCTTTAACCAAAGAAAATAAAAACGTCTGCGTATTTATAAATTTATATAATCTAATGTACAAAGTGAATTATAGGTCCAATGGGTGCAGTTTAGTTTATTTTGTTTACAGTATAAATCACAATGTTTATAATACACAATGTCACTATAATGAACGATAACTTAATAATTACTTTTATTGTAAGAAGTCAAAAGGAATAAACAGACGTTCTTAAACTAAAATATTCTTCTACTTGTTAAATGCAGTGGTATAAGATTAACTTACTGATTAACCGTATTGATTACATAAGAATAGGTAGATTCTTAGTCAAACATTGTAAATGAAACAAACAGTCTTTACATCTTAAAGAATAGATGCATATATATATTTTTTTTGAAATTGATAAACCTAATAGAATACAATCTAAATTTGTGATATCATTTATGAGTTTTTTCATAAAAAAATTGATGTGTTTTCATAAATAATAAAACCTTATAATAAAAATTATAGTAATAGAAAGAATAGAAAAAAAAATTGAAAAATGTAAATGAATTGCATATTTTTTAAATCTTTAAATGTAGGAGATAGACTGAAAAATATTCCTTTTAAATTTTTTTTGTCATTAACCTATAAGATCTTCATTTTTGTTTTGCTTAAAAAACATAATTAATATAGAAACTTTCATGCATTTCTAATGAATTCACAATATTTTCATTGAATATCGTAATCCCGGTAAACAAGGTTAAATTCTACCTGTCTCCCTGAATAGGACCCCATAATTGCCTAGTAAAATAAGGTGTTTGTTTTTCGAAAAGCCGTTGGGGGAATAAAACTAATATGCTTATAACCTATAAGATCTTCATTTTTGTTTTGCTTAAAAAACATAATTAATATAGAAACTTTCACGCATTTCTAATGAATTCACAATATTTTCATTGAATATCGTAATCCCGGTAAACAAGGTTAAATTCTACCTGTCTCCCTGAATAGGACCCCATAATTGCCTAGTAAAATAAGGTGTTTGTTTTTCGAAAAGCCGTTGGGGGAATAAAACTAATATGCACATGAGGGTTGACATTAAACATAAAAAATTGTTCAAAAGGTAAAAATACTTAAACTGCATCAATAAACTGCATACGTTACAAACAATCAAAAGCCGAAAATAATTAGTATTTTTTTTTAATCAGCTGCAAGAGCTTAGACTTTTATTCCTGTCCACTCCTCTAGATATTCAACCAGTTTCATTTAATGATTTCAATTTTTAAGAAACAAATGCAAGTTAAAAATAATAATTAAGAAAAAATGAACACAATATTTGCAACTAAATGTATACAAAAATACTTAGGGGTCAGGTATTCACAAACCCGAATGTTCGGGTATTTAAAACATTTTATCGCGAGCTTAAATAGCTTATGCACTTTGAAAAATAAGAAAAACCCCAAATCATTTAAAAAAAAACAACATCTAGATTAAGATAGGCCATTAGTTCATTTAAAAAACAGATTATTTATTTTTCAGCTTTATATCACCTGCTTTGAACATCGCAAAATATTGTTAGAATGTTTTGTACTTTTTGTATTTTTTTAAATTAATTTAACAAACAAAAAACCCCCCTTATTTTCTATTATTAAAACATTGAAGAAATAAAAAAAACCCAAAAAAAACCAAAAAAAAAGGACAAGAATGGTAGAAAAAATGATAACTCAATGTTACAATACCTAAACCAATTATTCGTCAAAGTTTTTAATCAATCAATTAATTAATTATCAATAAGAAAAAAATCATTAATCAATAAATTAATTTATAAACAATTAGAAACGTTGATAACAATAACACATTCAACTGTTTAAATAGAATAACACTAAAGAAATGTTCTTAGATATCTTCTATGCATTAAAGCACACTTGATCCGCTCCCGACGCAGCTTTTTAGATCTGACCCACATTCGAGTCGGAAATGACGTGTTTTGTTTTGAAGTATATTTAGCAAACAATGATGATCACAGATCTATCGATGAGGTCTTAGAATCGAATAAAAAGATGCAATTTTTTAATAGAAAATAAATAAGAAAAATAAGAATACACGTCATATTAACATAATTGTATTTTTCTGTGTGTTCCCAATGAGATTTGTCGATGCTGCTCGTCGCAAGACAAAATTAAATCAATCACATTACGATATCTATGCTGTAGTTCAGCGTTTAGGTATAAATTAAAACACATAGTTAAATAAGGCACACAGTGGTTATTCAACACCTAGTTAAAAAGGCCCACAATGGTTATAAGTTGACCAAAATAAATAAAGATTTCAGTGAGTATGGACATTTAACGCTGGTAATAAAAACGTTTATTGAATGAATGAATACTTATCGTTTAGAAACTATTTTAAGTTTATGTATTTAATTTAACCATTGTTTTATTAACGAGTAAAAATTCTTACTTAAAATAGAATTATCCTCCACCCCCCCCCCCACCAACATGTTAATAAAAAAAAATAAATGGTCAGTCAAAAATAAGGCCGGAGTGGTTTTCTCCCTTCGTTTGCCTTAAAGTGACACTTAAACTTACGGGCAAAAATTCAGTAATAACTTCTAATCACATAGTGGCAAACAAAATTGTATAAGTTAAATCAATTTTTTATTGATTTTCTTTCTTTCCAAAAATTAGATGCCCTTTCCTTAAAATCTTCTTTACTTCCGATGTCAGCATGAATAATTACTTAAAAGATGCTCTTTCCCTATAAAAACAACCCTTTGCCTGTATGTGACATCTCAGACGGTTTGCCTGTATGTGACAAGATTCGGTTATATATATATATATATATATATATATATATATATATATATATATATATATATATATGTACCAGTATACGTTTGAATGCAAAGTGAAATGCGGTAACGAAGCCTTTTTAAAGTAATGGTTGGATGGTTGTTTTACGTAGAATGTTGTTTGAAACAAGGTTTTAACATTCTTCTGTTGAAATATGTAGCAGATAATGCTATTAATTTTTAACAATGTCACGTTAACGCCCGATGGAGGATGCCGTTACCTCTCTGATTTGATTTTTTTTTTCCCTGTTTAAATCTCTTTACATGACAACATTTCTGGTTGCTGTTTTGAAAATGAAGCATTATATCAGACCAAGTAATTGACAACCGAGACAGTTATATTTTGCGGCGTTAGAACACTCATTTGATAGTTTGAGACAGTTCAAGTACAAACAAAATGACAATATAATTAGAACCTACGTTAATCTTTTTTTTTTAATCTGGTGATGGGCTAGTTTTTATTTCATTCTTAAACTTTAAATTACATCAAATGACCAAATATATACCTATCAAGTTTTTTGAAGCCTAATTTATGTTTGCGTAGTGAATTCTTGAAAGTAAATCTTTGTTGTAATGACGGCTAGAATTTTTTCTGGTATTGCGTATTATGTTTAATGCATTTGATACTCGTGCAGCACTACAAATTATGTAAGAATATCAACATTCCAAACGACTCGAGCTTATAATGACGTTACTATGCAACTGTCGGTTTCGGGATCATTGTGATAGTATCGCAGTATTTTAACAGTTGGGGGGGGGGGGGGTCAAAAGTCCTGACAAGCCAAAATATGTATTTACTTTCATTATCATTTTCCAAAAGTACTTCCTGCCCCAACCCTAACCCCCAAATTAAGTGTCTGTGTAATAACCTTAAAATTCAGGTATGTCTGTGTTCGGTGCTTACGGTATAAATGTATTTGCAATTATTGTTCTTAAGTAACAATGTGCTCTGAATACAGATACTGCTGTGATTTTAATTTCTTATGGCTTTTGTGATTGTACGATAAGCTGTCATTTACGAAAATGTAAATAAGCTAAAGATATATAGATACATGTAACTAACGTATTTGTAGGAAATATTTCATTCATACAAAAACGTCTGAAAGAATATTGATGATGGGACATATGGGTGCATGTTTGTTTTACAGAGCCAATAACAGTTTTAGATCGTTGTACAACAACCGTAATCTCAGAATGGATTATAATTGAGGGCCAGTATTTCTTCTCGCCAGAGACTTCTTGGTTAAAACTTTAATCTAGGGTTTCGAAAGTTGAGATTCAACGCATACATCACATTACATCTATATTGCAAAAGGTAAATCGACTAAGCAGATGCAAAAGCATAATGGACAATGGGCCTAAATTATGGTCGTTTGGACATTGATTGATTAATAGTAATTGTTTAAACAGTGCTCTTATGTTTAACCCTTGTCCGTAAACAGCCTTAAATTTTCATTTTAATTGACCGCAATAAACAATTGTTTGCTTTAAGTAATCTTTATAGTTTTAACGTTTGTAAAACAAATACACACAAGCACCCAAAATAGAAGGAGAACTTTATCATTATACTTTGACTGCTGATAACAATCATCATTATAATATTGAAAATTCTAATTTAATTATTCTAATTATTATGAGACGATTAGTTGTCAAGCAGTTAACGTCACTGATTGCTTTTAATTTATTATTTTATTGCTACCTTGATGACATGTTTCATATACATATTGATTAAAATCTTCAAAACCCAAAACACGTTTCAAAACTTAAGATAGTATGGATAAATTATCAAAAAACGTCGCTTCAAGTTTATTTTTATTACAATACTTCGATAGAGTATCATTGTATCCTTGCGTAGTCATTTCAAAAAGAGAATGTCAAACACAAATTCGCTTCCTCATATTTTACTACATACGGTTTAATAAACACACACACATGGTTTTCCCTGAAATTAATAAAAAGGCGATATTAATTTCCATACGTAACAATGCTATATTCTAGTTCAATTGCTGAATTTATTTACAGTAAATATTTTATGAACAACCATGACTCTTTTGATTTGCTTCAAAAGTTTAACAGTTGTTATTAAACAAAAAATAAATAGATGAAATGCTCAGAGGCTAAACTTTCTTACCAAAGGTTTTTCGCAGACATAGTGGTTCTTTTGTCCACAACTGTCGACGTGCCAGTGGTATTTGTAGGACCTCTTGAACAAACCGCAGTTGTAGTCACCATGCTCATGATACACGGGTTCGTTACTGTACCAATCAAATTTGTGGCAGGGCTTGGCAACAAATCCCCAGCACCATCTGTGTTTGTTGGGTCGCAGAACGTCGTTCAGACCAAGCCAAGATCCTCCTCTTACTGTTAAGTTCAACAATATTATATAAGTAAACATCAGAACGTGACTTAGTCAATGTAAAAAAAACCTTAATAGAGCAATGTACATTTTACAGAAAAAAAACTATTTACCTCCATAGACACTCAACATATGTCTGACGTAAGTGTTCTCGTGAGATTGGTCAATAGAGACAAGATATCCACCCATAGCGGCACATTTCATCTAATAATTAACATTAAAAATTACCACAAATACTTCAGTTAAACATTTTATATCAGGCTTAGTCATCTTGGCACTTACTGAAGCTGTGTACCAGTTGAGTTTTTGTCTGCTGAACCAATAACAACGTTTGTTGTACTGATGCCATCCTGGACCGCAACCACTTGCTGCAAATCTTGCTGCTGCGTACTTAAAGGCGCGGTATTTTGGTGCAATGTCATAGCTGGCTTCAGACACTGAATGGCATATTTAATGTTGAATATGAGTTTGTGATTGGTATTTTCAAAAGTGTTATTGATAATGAAAGTTTCAATATAAGTTACACAATTTTAAGTTTTAATCTATTTCAATATGTTCTATCTATTATTTATTATTGATAAGAGTCGAAAAACAAAACCTGTGTTTGCCAAAAGGAAGTGACTATTTAGTTCATACTAATAGCATATTACTTCAAGCTAACCTTAAATACTTTTAAATGTATTTGTGTATGAGGGAATTAATATGAATTAAGGTTATATTTAAGTAATATTTACATCTACCGAGTATGATTCTTTCTGTTTCTAACAAAAACTTACAGTTAATTCATAGCTCTATAGAAACAGACAGGGCTGGAATCTACACGCCCCGTTTATCGAATGGTCGAAGCCTACAGTTACCTAAAAAGACTCACGGACTGCACGAAATAATCATGATGATGTTAGACTCAAATTCCCACAGGAGACGATTTGGCTGTTTCTTTTAACTAACGTACATGTACTGATGTACGTTAACAGAAATTTAGTGAATTTTACTTACTTTTAAAAATCAATTTATTAATTAGTTAAAAGATGTAAATATAAACAATAACTGAAAAATGATATGTCATTTTTATACATT
Organism: Magallana ariakensis; assembly: GCA_020458035.1. Lineage (NCBI taxonomy): Eukaryota > Metazoa > Mollusca > Bivalvia > Ostreida > Ostreidae > Magallana > Magallana ariakensis. The sequence continues at coordinate 47,651,532 of CM035818.1, read as the reverse complement.
TTTTTTGTATATCCATTTAAAAGTTTAAACGAGGTGACATTTTTTTGGAATAATCTAATGAAAATAGTAAATAATAATATTTTTTTTTACCTTTTTGCAACAAATTACATTGATAATTTCAAACCGCCCATTATGAAAATAATATTTCGTGTCTTACCTGCTACGATAGCACCAAGAAGAAGAGCTGCTACCAGAACAACGTTCATTTTGAAGGAAAAACGGTTTGGTATACAACTGAGAATTGTGGATGAATTTATAGTAATTCTGAGTTTAACTTACATTGTAATGTTACGCCAAAACCATGTTTGTTAAATAAACCGTGATGAGTTACCACTACTTTTATGCTTAATCGTCAAAATTATTCTCTTTAAACTGATATGAGTATATAATATAAATATACATAACAATAGCAAAGTCAGATTTGTATTTATTTGTTTAATCTACTGTACTAATCAGCTGTGGGCAGGTATATATTTGTAAGAATCACAGAGTATTCACAGTTACCAACGGAGATTGAAACCATGAAGTCCTGCATCGTAGTCACTCTGCTTGTGTTTGTTTGCGCAGGTAAGGTCATAATGTCATATAATCTAATTGTAACTTGAAAAATATAATTAGTACAGATTGAATGACTTAAAAGTATTTCTGAATAAAAAGCAATCACCCTTTAAACGGTTAGAACTACGTTATATTATTTGTGACATTTGGTGAATTATAAATAAAATCATAATAGTACCTTCCGACAATATCAGGTTATTGATTTCAAAATTATTTTCATTTATACGACTGGTTCTTTTAGCAGTCCACGCTAGCTATGACAATGCCCCCCAATATAACACCTTTGGTTACGCTGCTGCAAAATTCACCGGGCAATGTCCACCAGGCTGGGACCTTTACCACAGCAGCTGCTACTATTTTAGCCGAGACAGATTGAGCTGGTGGCAAGCATCGGTAATACATAACCATTTCTGTCGGCATATGCATTCTAAAGGAAAAACTGTAAGTTTATATTAGATCACTTTTCAGTACAAAAATGACAATCATTTAGCTTCGTTGATTTAGATGAAATGTGCCTCCATGGGAGGATTCTTGTGCAACATTGATGAAGCCCACGAGAACACTTATATCAGACATCACCTCGCTATGTATGAAGGTAAAATACCTAAACAATAAAACAACACATGGGTTATGATAAACGTATACTTCTATCAGCATAGTAACTTTATTTTATTCATTTTTTTTTAAAATTTAAACTCTGTTTTTGGTATGGTTATTAAGAAAAGCATAAATTGTATTGTAATCTACGCTTTTATTTATGTAGTATCCCCTGGTGCGTGGTTCGGTTTGAACGACTGTTTGTACCCCAACGCCCACAGATGGGGCTGGGGATTTTCCAACAAACGATGCCACAAGTTTGACTGGTATGCTGGCGAGCCTGTGTACCATCAGAAAGGAGACTATAACTGTGGTATCTTCTGGAGCAGCTACAAATATCACTGGCATGTCGATAGCTGTACCCAGAGAAACTACTATGTCTGTGAAATGAAGCTGGTAAGGATAACAACAAGAGAAATATTTAATTCGTTTAAGTTTAAGTTTTTCCTAATATGTATTTATTTTTGTTTTCCAGGGCAAACCCTGCAAGTGTCAATACTAATATCATATATAAATAAGATAAACTTTAAAACTGGTTACTAGTATTTGTGTTTGTTGTTTAATAAAGTGGGTTCCTTTTTTAATAGCATAATATAATAAATAGCATAATAAAATAATCCTTATTTTTTCTTGCTTGAACGTTATCAAAACGCGATTTAACGATCTCAGATCCTCAGCACTATTCGATAACTCTAAATTTTCCGGGTTTGGTAATTCGTAACATAAATCTGCCTTTTATATTGACATAGATATATTAACTTAATTAGTCTCGAAGTGTAAATATTACGTAAAGCAATTCAACGCTCTGCTTCGCTTGGTGGCTCCACGGAGACCTACTAGCTAAAGGTAAAGGGGTTCGGGCCACCGATGCACCGGTGCATGTACAACCTTTTTTTTGTAATTTGATCTCAAACTTGTATACGTTATTTATTCCATTATATTCATCGAGGCCAAAATTGCAATAACTTGTAAAATGTATGGATACCATAAAATATATCTTTTTATACAATTTCATTCATTAAGTTTGAAAAATAAATAACATTTTTATGATAAAAAAACCTTTAAGGCTGAGAATCTTGCGAGACTTACGATTTTAGAAGGACGTACGCTTCCCGTAAGCACGCGCGGTGGCTGTTGGACATGCACAACAATCACCACGGTTTCCTTGCGAGATCTGAAAACGTACGCTGCACTTGCGCTTTACTCAAGGAACCCGTAAGTTGACCGTACGATTTGACTTGAACAAATGACGTAAGGAGATCTCTATTGTCCATTGCGTTTCACGTACGTTAACTGCAAGTCGCATGTGCTCACCATCAACATATAAATTGAACGCACGGTAAACGTACGTCACACTTACGTCATGCGAACATCAATTGCTCGTGGTGCGTGCGAATAGCCCATTTTAAAAAAATGATTATGAAAAAAAAATTCCCATAAAGATAAGAGAATCGGCAGTTTTACCATTCATCAAAATCAAATGAAAGATATTTGTAACCGTCTTCTAAAAACCAAAATCAATCAAACAAATACGTTTTTTTGACAAAAAGATGGAAGGCAAAAAAGAAAAACAGGACAAGAAGGAACTGAATATTGAAGTAGATTGTAGAGAAAAGGTATAAAATTCCCCATTCATTTCGACCTGCAAGCGTGGTAAGATAGAATCATACATGTATACATGGAGAAAAAAAGAAGAACGATATTTTCAACTAAAACCAACTATCAACTATCGGGAGTATGTAAACAGAGTACTTTCTCTATTTTGAAAATATCATATGATATTATATTATATGAGATTATCATCTCATATTACCAGTACAACTTTATACAATTATTTTCATAATTGTATCAAAATCAGAATACCAGAAAAGACTTTGTAGACTTTGATTTTTTAAATGAATGAAGTGAAAAGGTATCACGCTTTTAATATAACATTTGAAAAAGCAAAGTAATTCGATGTGGCATTTTACTTTCAATCAAAAGTTTCGTGTAAGCTTTTTCGAAGATATTGTAAAGTTCAACAAATAGTTAACAAAATTGTACAATCATTTAAAGATATTACATAGGCCAGGAAAATGATAAGATAATATTCAATTTGCTGAAATCAGATTTCTGCGCAGACTTTTTTTCAATCAGTGAAGTTTTCACTACTAGTATTTTATTGTATTAGATACGAAATATAAAATATGTTTTCAAAACATTCTTAATTTGTGTCCTCCAGTTTAGCTAGTTAAATCACCAAAGCAACAATTACAGCATAATAGTCTTATTTTTCTACGAGTTCTTTTGACATTTAAATATTTACTTGCTTACAGTAGATATATTTCAGTACGTGTCCAAAGAAAAAAATGTTTTATTAAATGTGAAAGCTAATAATTGTCCGTGCAGCTGACGTGGGGCACGGAAAGACGTCGGTCCGATTTACTTGCAGGTGACCTACCGCCAACACGTGTGTTATGGTTAACCTATTTACAGTCGGGTTCGACATTCTGTTTATCTTTATTCTGGCGCCATACTTGTATTCAGTTTGGTGTTCTCTCTCCGTTGAATAAACTTCACTGCATTTATACAACGCGTTGGTTGTGGTTCAATCAAGCTTGGCTTGGTGGCAGCGGCGATTTTGAACCCACCTCTCGAGAAAAGACTTTGAGGAACCTCGTGTAAGTAATTTTTACACGCATCCAACCACGTGTTAACCGAACATGGCCAATGCACACAGGGCACCAAAACAGTGGTGTCTTTCCAAAACGGAGACAGTTAATTCCTTCGAAAACTGGAAACAGAACTTTCTTTACTCGTTATCCCTTGACCCCAGTTTTGCACCGTACCTGTCACATGACGCCAAATGGACTAAGAAGTCGAAAACCAACCCAAATCGAGATTTCCAGGACGACGACGACCAGGTCCCCGAAAGAAAACGACGGACGGCACAACAGAAATCTACTAAGTTGGATCTTATGCTAGGCCAGATAGCCAATTATTGCCCTGAGATCTCTCGTAACGTTATTGTGAAAACCTCAACCTCCCTGGAGCAGATTTGGCAGTCTATAAGACTACATTTCGGCTTTCAATCATCCGGTGCGCATTTTCTAGACTTTAATGACATTCACTTAGGTTCAGATGAACGCCCTGAGGACCTTTATCAAAGACTGTTAGCTTTCATCGATGATAACTTGATTAAGAGAGAAGGATGTATTACTCACCATGGTGTTAACCTCGACGAAGATGAAGAAATGTCCCCAACGGTGGAGAACCTCATTGTTCTGGCATGGCTCCGATTGATTAACCCGTCACTGCCTCAGCTTGTGAAACAACGGTATGGCACAGAGCTGAGAGTTCGAACATTGGCTTCCATAAAGCCTGAAATATCTCAGGCCCTCCCCTTTCTCCTAGAGGAAATCCGTAACAACGAGGACGCAAGATCGTTTCGCACCTTTGCTCAGTCTCATCACAGTCGTGGTTCACTCGCTCAGCGCCCTCCTGGGAAGCAGCAGAGTCGTTCCTGTCCCCTTTGCAAGCAGGCAAAGCGCTCGAGTGCCCATTTTCTTTGCAAGTGCCGTTTCCTACCTGAGAGTGATCGCAAATACTTAGCGAAAGCTAGACAGATCCAGGGTATTATTGACACGGACTCGGATATTGAGGACACTGAGGAGACGCCTACCTTTGAGCCCACTGTGAGTTTAGTTAGCAACCGTGTGTCCATCAGACAGTCACCGTATTTGGACGTCTTCCATCAGCACACCCACATACGCTTAACTAGACTCTGAAGCTACTGGCAACATGATCAGAGCATAAACCGCCACGTGCACTGGCCTGAATGGAAAGATCTCCCCCACAAACCAGTCCGCCCACCAAGCAGATGGTTGCTCACCGCCAGTATGTAATGTTTAGGACTATTTTATGTACGATCTAACAATGACTGATTGACACCTAAAAACTCTCCTGTTCAAAAAGATTATTATTGTGTTCGTCCTTGTGCTGTATTGGAGCCATTTTCATTAAAAGGTGCATTCATCCTGATTCGGAGTCTTCACGTATTATTGGCGTGGTGGCAGCGACAAGGAATTAAACCACGTCTTCTCCAAGTCAGTTTGGGTACGTCTTCACTTAACACCATTTTCATTGGCGACGGTCACAACACAAAATGGCCGGCAACCGCGCTCCAAAACACAAATCGACAATTGCCTATATCAGACCGGGAGCTCATATTACAGAAACACCAGACTCGCAATGCCAATCACGCCAGCAGTAAGAGATCTAAAGCTCCTCACCTCAAATACTCACCTAACCCCTCAGTGGAAGTCGGAGACTTGGTGTACCTATATTGTGACAGAAATAAGTCAAAAGCTAGGAACCGGTATCTCGTCGTATCAGCTGACGGAGAGTGGTGCCAAATAAGAAAATTTGTTGGTAATCAGCTACGACAATCTTCATACAAAGTGAAAAGATCAGAATGCTATCTTGTTCCCCCTACTATGCTCAATTTGCAGTATACCAGTGACTCAGAGTCGGAGGAGGAAGAGCCCATTGAAGTGTCGCATCACCAGGACAGTCAACCAAAGAAACTTCCCTCTTATCCCGATAATATACCACCAACCCCGTTAGAGATCATGTCCCCTCTCCCTCACACTTACGCAAATGAAGACAACAGCATTGACCCCGACGTTCCAGAAGCTCCTTTGGATCCACCAGAAAACCCTCCATGCTCTACGAGCCAGTTACCTACATCTACCCGTCCCCAACGTACCAAACGATTACCCAGCAGGTTCAAAGACTTTGAAATGTGAAATCAGTGAAATACAAATTATCTTATGTTAAGGGGCAGAGAAAACCCCAAGTAGTCTGAGGAAAGTCTGCCCTGTGATGACTCCATTGCATTTATATGTGTTCACCTCTGTTCTGAAGTTTGTTATGAACTATCTAATTTTATCATGTGTCAAATGCACCCATATGTTATGTATTTAGTTATAGGATCAGTTCCCTTGTACGATTATTCCCTTTTTTTTAAAAGAGAAAAGAGAAGTTGCGCCAACACGTGTGTTATGGTTAACCTATTTACAGTCGGGTTCGACATTCTGTGTATCTTTATTCTGGCGCCATACTTGTATTCAGTTTGGTGTTCTCTCTCCGTTGAATAAACTTCACTGCATTTATACAACGCGTTGGTTGTGGTTCAATCAAGCTTAGGGTACGACGCGAATGTTATTACTGCCGTTCGCAAGGCAAAAGTACGTCTGGTGCACGATAATTGTAAGATGAAAGGACGGTACGTACGTGCATCGCACGTTCCGAGTGCCAACTCGTCTTTAAACTTTGTACGCGACACCTACGGCTCGCACACCAACATCCGTTTGTTTTACGTTGCACTCTCAATCACTTCAACACAACTTTAACGCTACGATTAGCCACGGGTGTCATGACTGGCAAAACCTGTAGCACACGCACGATCACCAAATTGTGACTGAGGCTTTAATTAATGAATTACGATAAACCATGTTCTCCTGCTTTATATTGTTGATTATATTCTTCATCATTTTTATCGAGAAGCCGGTGTAAAGAGGAATAATGACCCCCGTAGAATAATGACCGGGGGTCATTTTTCGACATAGAATAATGAACCCCCGGTTTAATACTTGGATTTTTCAGAAGAAAAAAGACCCAGGAGATATTTTTCTTCATGTTAAACATGAAGAGAAATGACCCCCGCTGTAAACAAGAATAGAAACGGATAACCCCGTATCGAATATATCTGACTTTGAAATTACGTGAATTTTCACTCTGTTCAGCTGATTTTGAAGTTTTAAACACCGAACTTGTAAAGAAATTGCTGTATATAGTTTTTCATATCCGTAGCAAACACACAAACACAACACATATAACATATGCCGGGAAAGTGACGTTGCGCTTGTGTAGAATCTGCTGAACTGTACTTAATACTTTACCATGAGTACTTTTTAACAACATTTTATATACTGTATACAGGGAAATATTTGCCCCCGTTATATTTTCGCCCCTTTCACCCTTGTTGTCAGTGGGTGAATTTAAGACAGCGAATTCCAATGGCATGAATGTCTCAAATTATCTCTCTTTTAACATAACTTTGTTTGGGCGAATTCAAGACGGGCGAAACCGTTTGTAAGTGTAGAAGGACGAAAATTACACGAGGCGAAAATAGCCCTGTATACAGTAGCTTTATTATTTGAAAACGATATTTGATTTACAAAAGAAGGTGTTGCAAAACAGCGGGACTATTCCCTAACGTGGAAAGGACCTTTAAAAATCCGTATCGCTTGAGACCCATATCTAAATATAGACAAATTACGTAGACGACTATATTTACATAGCAGGTATGTTCCGTACGGAGGCAAAATAAACAAACATTTTACGCGCATTTCTATCGAACACGGCAGCCACCAAATACAGTTAGAAAGATTACCATATTCATGTATTCTGTATTCGAATGTTAACATATATCAATTTGATTTCTATTGTCCAGCGTGTTTAAAATATCATTCTTGAGATACATGAATAAATCTGATTCTGGCTCTTCAAAACCGTCAGAGTTGTAATTATAATCATCCTATATGTTTCTATAGTATCTAAATAAACGAGAAGTCTAGATAAAAAGGTAGAGCAAATTTATCCGTAAATATTTTCAGTAACCTAAAGCTTCATCAACGATTCAAACTTTTTAAAATGATTTTGTTTGCTTTTAACAACCTGTACATGTATCTTTGAAATCAGCATACCCGTTTATTCCATAAAAAGGGTGAAAAATCAACTTTCTACATTGATGCATACTGAGTACATTGTTTTAAAATCTCTTGTTCAGAAGAAAATGTTTTTCAAGTTTATAACGGGGACTTCATACAGTAATGACGAAAAAAATTAAGCAGGCATGCAAAATACATTAACAAGAGTTTAGATAACTTTATTCTGACATTCTTAAATTATCTCTATACATTACCTTTCCATGCGATTAAAAGAAATGAAATTAAAAATAAAATTCCAACTTTTTCGGGATTCGAACACAGTCAAAAAAATAAGACATGGTTATAGTCTATTCTAACTGCGTTACCACTCGACTAATCTAGACATGAATTAAGAGGGGAAAATTTAATACATCGTTTCTAGATTTCAAAGGTTTTATAGAATTTTTCCAAAAGTCAGATTTATTAAAAATATGCCTCTTTGAAACAAAAATCGGAAATGGCAGTTTTCAAGAAATTGTCTTACTCTTAACGTTAAGATTAAATTAATTTTGTTTCAAGGAGGCAGTTTTTCACAATGATGAGGATTCCCCTTTTATATAGCGTGAATTCTGCCACATTTGTCTGTGTAACCATTTTCAAATTTATTTCATGGTCTGAAATAAGTTAGTACAAACTTTCCAAATGAAATTCTACACTGCTTTACGTACAATGTTGCATGAAAAAAGATATAAATCGAATTCTGTAACTTTGATTTTTCTATTTTATCTGCAATTCCTTTAGGGAAAATTAGCATAGGAACTACAACACCTTCTTTATGCACAGCTTGCTAAACTATATTTTATCGCGATTTTATAATTGCATCGGCAACAAATTGCCAGGTCTACACGTGTGTGATTAGAAATCGGTGCAGATGTTGCTACTGTTTCATGGCCATATTAAAAACAAAAAACAATTCAGAGGAAAAACACATTCATTATGATACACAATGAGTAATTAACATTTTCTCTCGGAGGAAATTGTGTGATAATTAACGAACAATAATCATGAAAGAATAATTGTGTTATAATATAAGCAATATTCATTGGTGAATAAATTATCAATCGAAGAATGACATAAATTTTCGTGAAAAAGACAAAGGAGGTAGGTAACGTAGGAATATGAATACTTCTTATTTACATTTCTGGGGGGAAGTGATTTTTTTTAAAAATCAGTTTACGTTAGTTTTGGTTTCTTCTACGTAATACATATACATCGATGTTCTAAACATTTGTAGTAATGTTGTTTTTGTGATCATGATTAGAACACTAATCGAATATAATAAAAAGAGATTATTTCTAAATAAATATTTACAAAAAGAACTACAATATTTTTTAAACGGAATGCAATTATATTTCATTATCCGAGGCCAAGGATAAGAAAAAATATGAATTGAGAGGTTAGTAAAAATTGCAGTAATTTACCAAACTCATATTAATTATATTTTGACACTTGAAATGTGAAGGTAGCAACAAGACAGAGAAACAATCTTAAATTACATTTTTGTAATGTGTTTAAATTCCGACGTAAGTGAAAGACAACGTCATGATCCTGGGGCCGGTGAAAAGCTTTTTAAAAGTTATGTTCATTTACCAGCATTATCAAAATAATGCTAATCCTAAGACCTTCGTCTTCTAAATATTCTAAAGATGTTAATTTGTTTCCTACATACCAACATGCATGAATATGTAATGCATTTCATGCTACATTTGCAGTGGTCTTGTTAATGCATTTTAGTTCTCGTCAAGCAATGATGCCACTGATTTGCATTTAAGATTAAAATAAAAACATTTTTGATAACGTTGAATGACAGAGATCCATCACTTTACAATAAATTAGACAATACGTCCCATATAAAAATGTAATGCCGTAATAATAAGGCGTTGTGCTGTTGATTGAATGCAGTTTATTCGACAAGATGTGGTATTACATTCAAGTGACTTCTCGTGGATTTTGAAGCTGGATCGTTCATGATTATTTTAATGTGGAAGATGAGGAAATAAACTGTCAAAATATCAATGGGCACAACACATCTATCAAATTTTTAATTGATAGCGTTGGAAATGTTTTGTTAGAGAGACTGTACATTAAGTGTTTCAGGGATATTAGTAGTATTTTTATTTGCATGTTCTGATTCTTAATTGTTACAGTGGTTTCTCAAGATTATCAAAAGTAATTTGTACACAAGACTTGCTGTCATTTGAATATTTCTAGAGTAATTTAATAATTCAAATGCATTATTTACTATCAACCCGTTGATACTTCGAAGAATATTTTTCTTTATGAATTTATCTGAAAGTGTTATGATTAAAAAAGGATGCGTTTCATTAACACAACCCCCCCCCCGATAGTAGCCATTTAATTAAAATAACTTGTTACTGCACTTCATCTTTAAAACTTATTTGCTATCGACCTTCTACAATAATAATAAGTCGTCCAATGTCTGCATTGGCTCCACTGGGAGTGGTCCAATGTCTGCATTGGCTCTACATAGAGTTTTCTATGGTGTCCGGATAAGGCCATTTGCGTTAGCGCGACATCGCGTTCAGATAAACTCGCTATCACACAGCACGCCGTCGCGCTAACGCAACTTTGTACAACACGCCGTCGCGCTAACACACAACACGTCGTCGCGCTAACGCAACTTTGCACAACATCCGTCGCGCTAACACACAACCCGCCGTCGCGCTAACGCAACTTTGCACAACACGCCTTCGCGCTAACACAACTTTGCACAACACGCCGTAGCGCTAACGCAATTTTGCAAGTTTCACAGTCTTGTGGGAAGTCAAGTTTGGTACTATCAGACTGCGCATGTTGATTGTAACTCACGTGTTAATCAAATTCTTAATTCACAAAAATATACATTGTACATAATATTATTACATGTTACAAATTCAAATAAGGTGCTCTGTATATTACCAAAACAAAGAAATTTTGAAATGTACAATAATTACAGGTATATAACATGTCATGAATATATTATTGTTGAATTTATGAATTATATTAGTACTTAAGGTAAATTTATCAATTGGTAGATTTATTAATATTTCACATGCATGCTAGCATATCCTTATGCAGTGACATACAAGTAACTATATTTTTTTTATATGTATTGATAATAAATGAAAAATATATATATATATATATATATATATATATATATATATATATATATATATATATATATATATATATATATATATATATATATATTTCAAAGTACATTTAATTTATTTTTCATCCATGCTTGCATGCGGGCCTACATATTTCAGCATGCGCAGTCTGATATTTCCGGACACGACTTCTTACTAGACTGAATTTTTATATATATATATATATATATATATATATATATATATATATATATATATATATATATATATATATATATATTTCAAAGTACATTTGATTTATTTTTCATCCATGCTTGCATGCGGGCCTACATATTTCAGCATGCGCAGTCTGATATTTCCGGACACGACTTCTTACTAGACTGAATTTAAACTTGCAAAGTTGCGTTAGCGCGTGTTGTGCAAAGTTGTGTTAGCGCGACGGCGTGTTTTGTGTTAGCGCGACGGCTTGTTGTGCAAAGTTGTGTTAGCGCGACGGCGTGTTGTGCAAAGTTGCGTTAGCGCGACGGCGTGTTTTGTGTAAGCGCGATAGTTTGTTATGTGTTAGCGCGATGGCGTGTTGTGCAAAGTTGCGTTGTTGCGTTAGCGCGACGGCGTGATGTACAAAGTTGCGTTAGCGCGACGGCATGTTCTGTGTTAGCGCGACGGCTTGTTGTGCAAAGTTGCGTTAGCGCGACAGCGTGTTGTGTGTTAGCGCGACGGCGTGTTGTGCAGAGTTGCGTTAGCGCGATGGCGTGTTTTGTATTAGCGCGATGGCGTGAAAGTTGCGTTAGCGCGACGGCGTGTTTTGTGTTAGCGCGATAGTGTGTTATGTGTTAGCGCGACGGCGTGTTGTGCAAAGTTGCGTTAGCGCGACAGCGTGTTGTGTGTAAGCGCGATGTCTTGTTTATCTGAACGCAATGTCGCGCTAACACAAATGGCGCTATCCGGACACCATAGTTTTCCAATAGATTGTCGTCTAATGCCTGCATTGGCTCTACAGAGAGTTAACCAATAGATTGTCGTCTAATGCCTGCTTTGGCTTTTTAGAGAGAGGGTCAATGTTTGCATTGGTTCTAGAGTTGCTCAATGCCTGTAATGAAGCTGGAGATTGTTGGTGAATACCTGCATTGGCTTTATAGAATGAGTAATCGAATGTATCCACGTTCTCTTGAGCCTGCATGATATAGGGTCACGAAGTTCCTTTACATACAATCATGGAATGCTTGCATTGGCCTTTCTATCAAATGATATTCGAGCATTCCATATTCATTCATTTTATAAGTGTTTTTAATGAAATTCTGTAATTTTTTGTCGGCAAAGTCAACTAGTCAATTGCAATATGACCAATAGCTTGTGCATTTGTGATAAAAATAATATCTAATGTCAATAAGAATAAAAAGGATATTGAATTGATAACTCATCAGTGTTTCCATTTAAATGTTAATTGAGAGATTTTGTGAATATGTATTTAACCGTAATGTGTGTACTCCGCCAGATTTGTGATTGTTATCATTTCTCATTCTAAGTCAACAAAGTATCACTCACTTTGATAGTAAAAGCCAATTTTTATGTCATTCAACATAATTTGTTTTAGATTTATGTAAAAAAAATAGTTAAGACAAACAAAATTTAGTGTATACTCAATTAATTATCAAAGTAAGTACTCGGTAGCTCTATTGCATATGTACTTTGACAGTTTTGCTCAAAGAGCATAGTCACGATTTGAGGTGAATTTTCTTTTTTCTTTTTTTTTTAAATGCTTTATTACGGTATGACTTGTAGTCAGCCAAAATTTTATTGTAAACATTAAATCTTGAAAAATGAAATATAAAAAATTTCTAGCGCAAATCGTAACTATGCCCCTTTATACCAGCAGAAACATGCCACACATGCCTAGGTCTTTATTGATGTATAATTTACTTTGGTTATGTAATGATATTGCGAGATTTGCTTTTTTCACGAAAAATCTAAACAAACACTGTGCATTCTATCATTATTCTGGTAAGACTTGGAATCAACAAAAATTACTACATATAGCAACAACAAAGACCAAGAATGGTAGCAAGATAAAGTTATGATATAAATCTTCGGATCGTAATTGATTTACATAATATGCTATCGACCCAGCTCTTACCTTTCTGCACCAAAAAAAAACACGATAGTGAATTCATTTGTAGCCTGCTGACTATTTTGGTTTGGATGAACTACAAAATATGTGCTTCCGTAGATTGAAATTCTGGGAAGAAGTTCGACATTCTCTTTTAGAGAAACTCGAACATAAAAGCATCAGAAGTCTCGCCTCTATATAGGAATACTGACCATTGCTGTCATCTTCCGCTACCTTTCATAATCCGCCTATACATATTTCCTAAGCCAAATGGAATAGAATCGTACATATTGGCCATGACGAAGGATCATGATGTTCAAATAGTAATCTGTGCGAACATCAACTTAAGACAGCCAGATTTGCTGTAGAAGGTGTAATGAAGATGAATCGGTATGTACATCGTAATACGCCTTTCTTATGTCCAACAATCAACAAAAATCAGATTGCAAACTATATGAACACAAATAAAAGCTAATTGTTCTATCTAACAGATTCACTCTTGACATTAGAATTAAAATTTCACCCGCTGACTTCCCTAGCTTTTTAAAACGCTGACCTTGTCATTGCAGTGGGCGAAGCATGTCGATCATTAAGTGGAGTTGAACCTCGGTGGTAAAAAAAAAATTACGATGTACATGTCGTTATTTGAACGCACATTAGTTTATGTTCAATCGTTTTTGTAAGAATAAAGTGGCTTCGATCTCAATTTAGTTTTGCCTATAGTGATACCGACAATACCGATCTCGAGGTTAGGGTGTATGTTCTTGATCAACATTTTTGAGTAAACATTAAAGGACGAAAACTAGAACTTTAATGAATGATATTTGCACGCTTTTACATATTTTTTAACTTTAACATTAACTAAAACCGTCAAACTATTCCCAACTTTATCCTTCAGAGGTTATTAGGAATGTTAAAATTGACAGTCATATAAAGGACTAAAACATATTTGCCCCAATCTCCGATCTTGAGGGGATAAACACAGTATATATCTAGCTACTGCAATTAAATAGCCATATTAATACAATAAATATATCCATACATATTAGCAAAAACATACAATAACACCATGTTGTTTCCATGGGGTTACCTTTTTGTGTTCTCAAAACACCATTGGTACATGTATTTTATTAAGTAGAACGATGACGAGAAAACTGGGAAAAGTTCGACCTCAGACGGTTAATTAATAATTATATTATTGAACATTCTCCATTATTATAACATAACCTAATTGTTCTGTGACTTATAAAGAAATATAAATTTACATATTCAATATTATATTAAAACAAATATAATTTTGATAATTTGAATGTTTAGCCAATGAAATCAAATTTTTGGGTTTTGAAAAGATAGTACATACACTTAATGTGCCGGCTAATTAATACAAAGATAATATAACGTCAATACTTGCAAATAACACCACGGTAATCTTAAACTAGTGATTAAAAGGATTGTCAAGCATGGAATAAATTGCTAATTACTGCTATTGTTAAAGATCACAGAAACATTATTATATGTACACCCATTATTTGACTCACTTTCTTATTGAAGAGACATAATTATAATCAGTTTAATTTATTTACACGACTTATCTCTCTTATCAAATACAAAGATAATTTTCATCGGTCATATAACTAAACGTTTTGAAATAGTAAATACAGAATTGAAAATAACACATCAGTGATGTATTACGTTAAATCGTCCGTGTTTGTAAAGGTACATTTACTCATTAAGCAGTAACGTAAAAACTATTACATATATAATATTTTATTTACATAGGGCTGCTAATACACGCATACACATGGTTTTCCCTGCAATACAGAAAATCATAATCAAATGTCATTTTAAATTCATTTCCTGTAAAATTAAAGCATAAAGTTATTTTAATAATGTTCTATTCTTTTGATAAAATTTGCAGAACTATTAATGACAATCCTTTAATAAAGAAAGATTTTGATGTGTGTCATTATTATCACGAGAATTTTTTTTATACGAAATATTGGTAAAAATAAATAACAGTTAAAAACAAGCTTAAGTTAAAAAAAGAGAGTTAAAGTAAATTGTATATATAATTACCAGTGGTTTCTCGCAGACATAGTGGTTCTTTTGTCCACAACTGTCGACGTGCCAGTGGTATTTGTAGGACCTCTTGAACAAACCGCAGTTGTAGTCACCATGCTCATGATACACGGGTTCGTTACTGTACCAGTCAAATTTGTGGCAGGGCTTGGCAACAAATCCCCAGCACCATCTGTGTTTGTTGGGTCGCAGAACGTCGTTCAGACCAAGCCAAGATCCTCCTCTTACTGTTAAGTTCAACAAAATCTTTCGTGTTTGGAATTATTATGTGTAGATAAATGCTTAAAAGTGCAGGTGAGAGAAAGTACCTTTTCGAACTTAACGTACCTCCGTAGATGCTTAGCATATGCCTGACGTAAGTGTTCTCGTGAGATTCGTCAATAGAGACCAGATAACCACCCATGGCGGCGCATTTCATCTATGAAAAAACAAACACACCTTTTGAACTCAGCAAGAATAATTTCTTAAGAACTAATATGTCAATTTCAATCCTCAGAACACTTACTGAGGCTGTGTACCAGTTGAGTTTTTGCCTGCTGAACCAGTAACAGCGGTTGTTATACTGATGCCATCCAAGTCCACATCGACCAGCCTCTAGTTTTGCGGCCGCGTACTTAAAAGCGCGGTAATTTGGTGCGTAATCATAGCTTGCTTTTGATACTAGTTGAACGGAAAATAAAGATTTTAACTAAAACTGGGTTGAAAATTATGATTATGATTTTAAGGCCCAATGAGTGTTTCTAATGTTTTTTTTTAATTTCTACTAATCAATGCAAAATGATTTACAAGCTGAGCATTCCATTATTACAAAATCTCAAAGTTAAATCTTAACACATTAAACCTTTTTATATATTTTTATATATTTTATATATATATATATATATATATATATATATATATATATATATATATATATATATATATATATATATATATATTGATCTAGCCTATTAAAAATATTATCCTGTCGATTATTAAAGCTAATAAGTTTTCACATTTGGTGTAATATTGAAAAGATAAGATTGTTTTGTGACGTATATGAAAATAAAAAAAATTAACCCATAAAATCACCTTTAAATGTTACTTACAAGCAATGACGACCAAAAACAGAAAACAAACCTTTGAGTTCATTTTGAAAACTGTTGGGTCTCCAATATGAACGTTGCTTATATATATTACTATCTGAATATGGTAAACATCAGGTACATGGTTTTAACTATGCAGTAGTACATGTATTTCCACATCAATGAAAAGCAGACAAGTTAACAAGACATAGTTCGATGCTGAATAATTAACACTGTGTATCAAATGTAGAAGAATATTCGAATGTTCTGATGGTTGAAAATTATGTGATTTCTCTCAAAACATGAAAAGGGTGTGAATACAGAGAAACCACACAAGGTGTGTAATGCATTATGTTGAAGACAGCAAAATACTGTTATTATCGATCATGAACTATTCATTAGAATATTAATCTGTAGCTGACTAGTTGGTGGGTTTCTTTGGTGGGTGGCTTTATTTAAGAGTTGCATGATTTACAACAGCTGTTGAGAGACTTGTGGCAGGAGCTCAGGTTTGAGGAGAAATAACGTGATTAAAGACATATCTGAGTTGAATCATAAACTGATAGATATCTTGAGTTTTGAGAGTCTAGTCTTATGGCAAAACCTATGTTTAAAAAATTTGAAGATTATACACAAGTTTAATTTACGACAACATCAGTAATTACGGCGGCGTGGAAGGGCCAGATAAAAATAATAAATCTTATTTGTTCGGACAAGTTAGTTATTTGTTCGGACGAATAAGGATTATATATAATATACGAAAAACTTATTCGTCCGAACAAATCACTAATTCGT
This sequence comes from Magallana ariakensis, assembly GCA_020458035.1. Classification (NCBI taxonomy): domain Eukaryota; kingdom Metazoa; phylum Mollusca; class Bivalvia; order Ostreida; family Ostreidae; genus Magallana; species Magallana ariakensis. The sequence continues at coordinate 47,634,467 of CM035818.1, read as the reverse complement.
CCGAACAAATCCTAATTCGTCCGAACAAATAACTAATTCGTCGGAACAAATAACTAATTCGTCCGACCAAATCCTAATTCGCCCGAACAAATAACTTATTCGTCCGAACAATTCGTAATTCGTCCGAACAAATAACTAATTTGTCCGAACAAATCCTAATTCGCCCGAAAAAAATCGTAATTCGTCCGAACAAATAACTTATTTGTCCGAACAAATCCTTATTTGTCCGAACAAATAACTTATTCGTCCGAACAAATAACTAATTCGTCTGAACAAATAACTAATTCGTCCGAACAAATAACTAACTCGTCCGAACAAATAGCTAATTCCTCCGAACAAATTTTAATTCGTCCGAACAAATAACTTATGCGTCCGAACAAATATCTAATTCGTCCGAACAAATCCTAATTTGTCCGAACAAATTAGATTTATATATTTCTTCATCTGGCCCTTCCACGCCGCCGTAAGTAATAGATCATAGGTAATGTTCCAAATTTTCCTAAGCAAAAAATAAACTTAATCTTAATAATATTTTTCATTAATAGAATGAGTAACAGCAAATCTAAACCTGAAGTGGTATTAATGATACCTGTGAGAAAACAATCTTGTTGGTCCAGATATGCTAAAAAGTCCAACAGGTAACAAAGTATACATGCACATCAAATAATGAAGTATTACATAATCGACTTATTATTTGCACCACAAAATGATATATGTTTGGTTAAGAAAATAATAAAAATACAGGTTTTAAGTGACTGCAATTAGTTTCCGCAAATTTAAAAAAAAACAAAACATTTTTTTTATTAATTGAATTAATTGAATTAATAAAATCAACCATTTTTATTTATTATTACCATAAATTATTATGCTACGAATCAGGAAATACTTACCGCATTATTACGTAATGACACTCATAATCATGTCGTATTTAAAGGGATGTGCTGTCTGATTTATTACGATGGGACAATAATTCTGCTTTTAAACGATGCTTAAAAAAGTTTTCCTATTGATCTTTCTTCAATGCCAATTAATGTAATTATTGCTCGCATGAACTATAAAACATAACGCAGGTCACTGCAATAATGCTATTAAATCATTACTTTGAATATTTATTTTTGGAAACATTAATCCTTGGATAAGCAAAATATGCACGTTCTTTTTAGCTTATATTGACTTCATAATAATCGTTGAATAATTAAGATTTTTCAAATCTTTGATTCCACTTATATCTTGGTTAAACACTTTGAACTTTCTTTCTGTCCACTCGCGTCTTCGATTTCTTAAGCCAAAAGGAATCTGCAAAACTCTCTTAAGACAGCCGGGTAAAATTATTCTGATGAGGTTGGTTTTTATCAACTTTCCGCTATACCATCTTTATATAAAATGGGATGTTGCCTGTAACATGAACAAGTCTTGTTGTACATAATCAGACTCAGTGTGTATGAACTTTGTTAGATGTTTATATAACAGAAATTTATGTATCAATGCGTTTTCAGCAAAGAAATGTGACTTGTCTATATGTCTGTTATATTATCATGTTATAGGCAACATCCTATTAAATCTATGTAAAGAAACTAATTGTTAGACCAAAATTAATCACCTAACTGTCTATTGACTTTTTCCGGTTTTTTTTTCCCGATTACGACAAAGAGCACACGGCGGGTGTGACCGCTCAGCAGATGATGCTCATCCTCCAAGGCACCTTATCCTACTTCTATTTTCTTTTAAGAGGTCCGTGTTCGCTCTGCTCCTGTTTTGTAATTTTCCTTTGGACTTTTGAACTTGAGCACTGTTCATACAAAACATTACATGTAAAGATAATATAATCAAATGTGTTGCTATTGGACTTCTATTCTGTATGGCGTTTGGCTAATTGGATGGTATGAAGTAGTGTAGCTAGCATCCTTACTACACCAGGGGCCCTGAATCAACTCGTGGCCGTCCCATGGCTTCTTGTGGACTCAGGACCCCTGACGTTGTTAGGATGTGTAGTAAGATGTAATTAGATTTTTTATAGATAGTCGTGTATCGATTTTGGTGAACGAATTTGGACCAGCATGAAACAAGAGTATATGCTTAGTTTAATGTCTGTTTACCGTAATGAACAAGCATTCTGAGAGTATTGCATAAGCAATACACGTCCCCTACCGGTGTATTATTCTGTGAAAGCTTCGAAGTATACATCTATTTCAAAACGGTACTATTATAAACAAGATGTTATGCTTTAATCAGAGATAAGAAAACAGAGGAAATTCAAACTATATAGTTGATATAGAAATTAAATAAAAAAATGTGTAAAATAATACTCTTTATTTTATCTCCTGTAATTTCGCCAAGTCCATTAAGTATTCACTTGTAGAAATTTGTGAAAACAATGCACTGTTATGCACAATATCATTTCTTAACGTCTTTTGTACCCCGAAACAACAGACCAACCCAATAACGAACCCGATTGTAATAATACAAAAAAAAACCCTGCCGATTAAATTTACAACACAATGCTTGACATTTTTTACAGAACTTATTTGTTTCTTAGATATGATAAGAAACGCACAATATTATTACTGACTACATACTGGCCTCGTTTATTCAATACACACCGAACCCGATAACGAAACAGAACATTAAAAAATTGGAATATAAAAAATTAATTTTCTCGAAAATATGTCAACCAGACGCTACAAAAGTGTAACCTTGATCTGTAGTTTGACATTTTGAAGCTGTTCAGCTAGTTTCATATTATTCCTTAAACGCATGAAGAAAAAAAGTGTGGAAAACTGAAGTACATGTAGGACAGACGGACGGACGGGCGGACTGACGGATGGACAGACCGACAGACAGACGGATGGACTGACGGACGCAGAGGAAAGGTATAGTCCCCTCCGGTGAAACCGGTAGGGGACTAATAAACAAACAAACATAATATAAAAATGAGTTTTGTTGTTTTAACTTAATGCTGTATGCTTTAATAATGATGTAAAGAACATCAGAGAATATCATATCAATTCATTTACATGTATTTTGTCAAAGTGATCATGGTATGTTACAAAAGGTACATATGTGTAACATATTTACATAATCTATTTATGCAATATGAAAGAGCAGAATGCAAAATAAAATAATATTAATGATTTTGACTTCGACATTATAAACAGTACAATAGCATATATATTACCATTGGAAAAACAAGGACATTTACTAATAAAAAATATATGCTACCTGTTATCAAAGTAATGTGGCTTATTGAGTCCTTTTAGCATAAAACTACATTGTATTAAGAAATAACATACTGTCAAAAATTCTCTTCAGTGATAATGGTAGAAAGAAAATACAAATACATGTATAAATTATTTTCATGAATGGTTTGTACCGTGGATTTGCATATAATCGTTCTACACTTGTCAACAAATTTCAGCCCCTACAGCTCTACCACATTTCTAAGGTATCATCCTTGCTTCGATAAATATACTTCTCAAACTGAACGTATTTGTTTTCCAAGCTTTAATATGATTTGTTTCAGGAAAATATAAAAAAAGGGGCAACGAACATGATAATGTCACTTAACGTTGGCATACAATCATTCAGAACTTCCAATTGTCTGTAGAAATTGCACTGACTTTAAATGATTAATAATTAAAGAACTTTTAATATTAAACTCTATAGAAAAGTTGAACACTGCTTTTTCCTTAAATGGTTCTAGTATTTAAACTAATAACGATCAAAGACAATGTGGTTATTTAAAGTAAAAGATATTGCTTCGGTCTTTGTCCACTTCGGTACATCTGCCATTCACATGTATATTTGGTTTGCACCATATCTAGTATTACATGTAGTATATTTGGTTTGCACCATATCTAGTATTAGTATATTTGGTTTGCACCATATCTAGTATTAGTAAAGAATGCGAGGCCAAAAGCCCTGAAAATCTAACTTTCTCCTGGAAATTTGATAATTGTTGCAAATTCCAGCACTGCTCCAGTGCTACATATATGTCCGTGTAGACGAGACGATACGCCAAGTCTTCACACATAACCCTTGATAAATAATTAATCTTTCATGGACCTTTCGTGACCTATTTGTGTCAAAAATATTACTAGGTTGTACTTTACATGTTGAATTCTAAACATTGTTAAATAGCTACCAATTCATCACTGAGAACGTAAATCTCCGATATTTTTCATTGGAAATTCCTAAAACGATCCAACAACGGTAAAAACCGGTTTTGTAGGAGTTTTATAGGAGTTTTTGTTGTGCTGGATTTGATAAACTGTGTCGATTTAACAGCTGTAAATCAATTCTCTTTTCTCAATTGATTAACGCGCTAAAATCACGAATATATATCAAACACTCTATTTGCTCGAAAATGCGTAAAACAGTCCTGTACACTCTTTTAAAGCATCATTTTGTTTAAAAGACTTGATACACTTGCGCAGCTGGATGTTATTGAAAAATTGCAATAATTTTTCAACGCTTTTATCGTTTCAAAAATTAAAATATCAAGTGAGGATTCTTGAGGTAGTGGAAAGATTTGGGTTTTTTTAAAGAATGCATACTACACGCTCTATTTTATGCATATAAAATCGATAACTTTATTTTATGGGAAAAGGGTTATCTTAATTTTGGTCGGGATGGACCTGCAGCCTTCTTATATCATTTAAGTCGGGAAGCTCGGGATCAACATTCTTTTCCAAAAGTTGCTGAATACAGATTAGTAGGTGACATTTTTTGAAATTATTTGGTATAAAGTTTTTGCATCCATCTTAAATATCCCGCCCACCCATTCCCATTTGTTTAGGAATTAAAGTTTTCAATACAGATTATGCTTTGTTGGTTTGGTTTAGTTGTGTTTTTTTTGTTTTGTTTTTTTTGTTTGTTTTGTCTTTTTTTTTGGGGGGGGGGGGTTTAGGGGGGAGGGTTGCTGCTTGCTTTCCTTTGTATGAGTTCATTCAAGCAATGTCATGGCATATGCACACCAAAGAAACTGAGTCCTACATACTGTAAACCAACTTTTATTCGCGGCGACTTTATTTCGCGATTTTCTTTCGATAAACTGGTCCGCGACGACTAATGTTCGCGACCAAGCCTGAGATGTCTGGTCTATCCACACAGAGTGCTAGTATACTAAGTATTACTCAGTCCCTACCTTAGATGTCTGGTCTATCCACACAGAGTGCTAAAATACCAAGTATTACTAAGTCCCTACCTTTAATATCTGGCCTATCCACACAGAGTGCTAGTATACTAAGTATTACTTAGTACCTACCTTAGATGTCTGGTCTATCCAAGACTCGTATACTGTTATAACAACCATATGACAGACTGGTTCGCGGCGAGAAATATTCACGAAGACGAGGCTCTCGCGAACCTCGCGAAATTTCTCGCACGCGAATAAAAGTTGGTTTACAGTATACAGTATACTTTTTTGTATTATTGTGAAGTTGTCACCATTGAAATGTGAAGGGGGTAAAATGATAAACCATTTTGTTGAAAAATATTTGCATGATGTGAATTTACATTGTTTTGTCCATATGACCTACATTTCAATAAGTAACCATCCGCGGTTTACCCGGGGTGATCATTTGAACATATGTTGAGCGTTGTGTAAATTTTGATGCATTCGTGGATTTTTGCCTAAAAGTTGGGTGTTTATTGGCATCCTACAAAGTAATATGCCTTAGCCAATGTTCGCCAAATAAAACTATGAAATCTTGTTTTTATTTCCCTGTATAAATAATGTAATTCATTTATATATATTCTGTTTTTAAAGGAGATACGGGACTTTGATCACGTAACTATCATTGCAATGAATACGTTTTCTGGTCAATTTTTCCTTAGATACGTCGATCAATAGAAAAATTATTAAACTCATTTCTTAAGGAATGAAAGCATGTAAAAAAACAAACTCTCTTGGGTCTCACCAAAGCTTGTGCAGTACTCAAAACGTGTCTTCAAACCTAAAGGCACCGTCAATTACGAGTTAAATGTCAGCCATTTTTGGCATAGAACTACGGGAGAAAGCATTAGAGAGCATTGTGGGATGTTGCCAAACAATTTTTTTATGAATCTGTAGGTTTAGCTCGTTCTCTTTCCCGCGCACACTGGTTCTTGGAGCTCGCTTAAAGTTATAAAGCACATGCTCAGGTTGATTAATTTAGCAGAGGATGCTCACTCCTCCTAGGCACCTGATCCTACCTCCATCTTTTTGGAGGTCCGTGTTGCTCTGCTTTGAATTCGTATTTCGTTTTATGGATTTTTGAGATGGTTGACGGATTGTTATTGTCATTTTTTCATTCATTGGGATTGTTTTATGTGCCATCACTTTTTGTTCAAACTTGGAATCAAAACCTTTCAAAATTTGAAGTACTAATTTTAGCAATATTTTGCAATTGATAAATGTTGATATTGCTAACGTTACGTAAAGAGCCAATTGTGTAAATAATTTTGAAATTTGTTTCCGTTTTTAAAATTAATGAATATAATTTGCAAATAAATTCCTTGAAATAAAATAATTATTGCAGAAAATCGAAATTGTCAAAAAAATCATAATGCCAGAAAAGGGGGACAATTCCTATCAAATTATCTATTTTGCAAGGTAAGAAAGTAGTCATTTAAATAATGTATGTTGCAGAGGACATCTTAATGATACTATGTTAAAGCTGACATGAATTCATAAATACATATTATTTCCCTTTATCTCCGACTATCGCCATATTTGTTGTTGATTTCTATTGTTCTGTTCAACCCCTGGAAATGTTGTTATTTAAATTTAGACCACGTGGTTTTATTTGACCCTTTCAGTTTCGCAGTAAAATTCGTCCCTCGTGTTTATAGTCTATTTCCGAGAATCTAAAGGTACTTGTAGTCAAATGTAAAATATAGACGTTTATTGATTTTAAACTTTATCTTCATTAATTAGTGGATAGAATGGGTTCTAGAAATAAATGTGACAATAGAAAATATAGAGGGTTTTTTTTCATGCTTAGTAGCGATCCCCCTTAAGGATTAATTTTCGATCCGCGCCTGACCTAGTAATAGCATCAAAAGTGAAACAGATTATACTTTGTTATGCAGAATGTTCCAGACATGTATCTTAATAGATTTTCATGTTTCAACATATATCAGAGTAAGATATGACATGAAAAACGACTAGTACTTACGTATTTTGAGAATATTATCCGAACACTCATACTTCCGCTTGAAATTTCACAGGAACTGAACAAATCTCAGGAAAGTCTCGTGAACTTTCATTCGAGCACCTCTGGATTTATTACTTACTTAGCAACGACAAAGAAAACATTCCGAACACATTCGCAGGGGTGTGTTCATCGCTACACACCCCATATATAAGGCCGATAGCACTTTTCATAATTCACCGCATTCAGGTGTTTTATTTACCCGAACACATTGCATTGAACGAAAAGACTTGTAGAAACGCGTTTTGGACAAAAATACGACAACCACTGCACTGGAATATCAAATAAACGACAATACAAGACAGACTGAAATCCAAGGACACATATTTCAAAAATCCTCGATAATTGTAGAACGTTTTCCTGTGTATGTTACAACATCGCACATGCGCAATTCACACACTCTGGCAGATCGAGCAATGTCAATGACCGCATGTATTTTAGAAACGGAGTGTTTTTGTAAAAACCGATGAAAACGATGTTACGTTGTTAATTTCTCGGATTAACTATCATTTATCTACTGTGTTGGATGTAGTGCCGCGGGGGTCTTCAAAAAGATACAGACGTTATGCACTCTGTATGAACGACACACGTGTTCGATGTGTATGCAAAGTAAGACAACCCTATTTGTGCAAAGTAATACGGAAACCTTGAAAAAATCTTTCAAAGTATAATTATATCTATGTTTATTGATTGTAGTTTCCTTTATTTTGTTTTTGTTTTTTACAAGCATTTTACTACAATATGTTGTTCATGCATTTAGAAGTCCGTGCAACCTGAACAACGGACCGTAACTTTCTCGACCGGTATATATACCCCAGTGGCAGTTGAGGAATGATCGAAACTAATTCCGTCGCCATATTATAATATAGCGACTGAATACTTTTATGAATTCCTGTTAGATTTAAAAAAGCAAAATAAAAAAAACATTCACGAATAATTGTGCACTGCAAAATCCTTTAGAAATTAGACATGTAAAAAAATAAAGGGACAAAGAGTATTTACAATCACAATTTTTCCTAGAAAAATAAAGCACAATATCAGCGAGACGGGTTGAGGAACTACATAATATTACATAACTCGAGTTTGGCCTTCATTTAAACTCCATTTTGATTTACAGATACGTGCAAAAAATGTGATAAACAACACCAACAAGAGGCCCAGGGGCCACATCGCTCACCTGAGCAACTGATCAAATTAGCATTACAGTATCAAAATCAAAATATCTTGACAACTAAGTACAGTAGATCTTGCTCAAAAAATTTAAAACATCTGCCGATTTTTATCCACATATTTTTATGGTAAATACATAGCCCCTTTTGTTGTTGTACCTGTAAGAAGATTTTTCTCTATTCCTATATAACCCCCCCCCCCCACTTTGTGGCCCCACTTTTCTCTAGGGAATCATGGTTTGATCAAACTTTAATCTGCACAACCCGTGCTTTCACATCAGTTACTACTTTTTGAACTGAAAACTTTCCCAGAATATTTTTAAAAATTTTCTCTATATATTCCTATATATTCATCCCCTCATTATGGCTCCGCCCTACCCCCGGGGACCATGATGTAAACAAACTTGAATCTACACTATCTGAGGATGACTCCACAAAAGTTTGAGCTTTTCTGGCCCAATAGTTTTTAAGGAGAAGATTTTTAAAGATTTTCTCTATATATTCCTATGTAAAAATTCATCCCCCATGGTGGCCCCATCCTAACCCCCGGGGACCATTATTTAAACAAACTTGAATCTACACTATCTGAGGATGCTTCCGCTCAAATTGGAGCTTTTCCGGTCTAATAGTTTTTGAGAAGAAGATTTTTAAAGATTTTCTCTATATATTCCTATGTAAAAATTCATCCTCCATTGTGGCCCCACCCTACCCCAGGGGACCATGATTTAATCAAACTTGAATCTACACTATCTGAGGATGCTTCCAACCCAATTTGAGCTTTTCTGGTCTAATAGTTTTTGAGAAGAAGATTTTTAAAGATTTTTCTCTATATATTCCTATGTAAAAATTCATCCCCCAATTGTGGCCCCACCCTACCCCCGGGGACTATGATTTAAACAAACTTGAATCTACACTATCTGAGGATGCCTGTGCTCAATTTTGAGCATTTCTGGCCCAATAGTTTTTGAAAAAATTTTAAAGATTTTCTCTATATATTCCTATGTAAAAATTCATCCCCAATTGTGGCCCCACCCTACCCCCGGGGACCATGATTTGAACAAACTTGAATCTACACTATTTGAGGATACTGCCACTCCAATTTGAGCTTTTCTGGCCTAATAGTTTTTGAGAAGAAGATTTTTAAAGATTTTTTTCTATATATATTATGTAAAAATTCATCCCCCCATTGTGGTCCCACCCTACCCCCGGGGACCATAATTTAAACAAACTTGAATCTACACTATCTGAGGATGCTTCCACTCAAATTTGAGCTTTTCTGGCCCAATAGTTTTTGAGAAGAAGATATTTAAAGATTTTCTCTATATATTCCTATGTAAAAATTCATCCCCCATTGTGGCCCCACCAAACCCCCGGAGACCATGATTTAAATAAACTTGAATCTACACTATCTGAGGATGCTTCCGCTCAAATTGGAGTATTACTGGTCTAATAGTTTTTGAGAAGAAGATTTTTAAAGATTTTTCTCTATATATTCCTATGTAAAAATTCATCCCCCATTGTGGCCCCAGCAAACCCCCGGAGACCATGATTTAAATAAACTTGAATCTACACTATCTGAGGATGCTTCCGCTCAAATTGGAGTATTACTGGCCCAATAGTTTTTGAGAATAAGATTTTTAAAGATTTTTTTCTATATATATTATGTAAAAATTCATCCCCCCATGGTGGCCCCACCCTACCCCCGGGGACCATGATTTAAACAAACTTGAATCTACACTATCTGAGGATGCTTTCACTCAAATTTGAGCTTTTCTGGCCTAATAGTTTTTGAGAAGAAGATTTTTAAAGATTTTCTCAATATATTCCTTTGTAAAAATTCATCCCCCCATTGTGGCCCCACCCTACCCCCGGGGACCATGATTTGAACAAACTTGAATCTACACTACCTGAGGATGCTTCCATACAAGTTACAGAATTTCTGACCTAATAGTTTTTGAGAAGAAGATTTTTGAAAAATACCTACAAATTTTAAATAATGTGAAAAGTTTACAACGACAACGCCGACGCCAACGCCAACGCCGACAGACAACGGACAAATTTTGATCAGAAAAGCTCACTTGAGCTTTCAGCTAAAAAGCAGGTTTAATCATAAGTATTTATGACAGTTTAATGTGCATATCCTATGTTTACGTTTTGGGATACAAATAACCCTTTTATTATAGTTAAGTGGTAAAATTTTTATTTCTTGCTTTCGAACTAAACCTTTTCTTTTACTACCCCTTTGTGATATGTGTGTATTCCATGCTCGTAACACCGATATCTATATCTCCCAAAGCTTTTACTCTGTAAATACCGGGTATGATAGTGTGTACCAAGCGTACACCGTTCGATATCATAAATGGATATTGAAAAGATTTTTTAAAATAACTAATATAAACAATGTAATTGCTGATACAAAATAAAATCATTTTTCTTCAGTGAAAGAAGTAATTTATATTTATTTTCTTCATGTTAAATTCCGGTGATGACAATATTGTACCAAATACAAAAGATCACAATTAATTACATGACAGAATCGTTCGTTAGAGAGTATACACGTGACCTTAATGAATGTTTTTGAAATTTTAAACACCTATGAATAATTTTAATTTGCCAATGAACAAGGAAAACTGTTTCAATATTATCAGAAAAGGTCAGAAGAGATCCCCATCATCGTGACAGGACAACTGTCAAAGTCAGTCAGTGAAACGTTTGGTGGGGGCTACCACGAACTACAGTTAGTTATCGGCAGCAATTAATATCAAGCGTGTTCATTAAACCATTTTTGAGACGTTAATGAGTGTGGCCATGTTTACAATCTGTGGAGAATTTTATTTCCATCTTGAAAATTCAAAAAGAAGTTATATCGTCCATAAAACAGTTCCGATCTATTGAATAGGTAATACCGTATATATGATATGTGCAGCCCAGAACTACCTGATTCATACATAACTTCTGCACATGGTTCAATTCAATGAATTTTCAAAGTTCTGGGCTTTGCCTTTTGAAACCGACACTTCTTAGAACAGAACATGACAAAACAAGTACAGGATGAAAAGTTTAAAAGTAATGCTGACTGTACGAGAAATAGCAAAAACAAAGCTTTAATCTATAAGATAATGCATGCCATGTCAGGTACTATGTTCAAAATGTACTGCATCCGCTAAATGTATAGAGTGAAACAATATTTTTGAAAATTTTGCCAATTTGTATCCCTGCTCAGCTAAGTAATTAGTGTATTTTGTGAATAACAGTTACATGTAAAGAACTTACAGACAAGTGGTTTGTAGCTCATGTGTGCTTAACTAATGATTTTCACTCAATGTTGACTTTCAGTGTTAGGATTTTTAATATTAAGGGCATACATACTGGTATTTGAGTGGCATATTAGCACTTAAAAGTAAATCCGACTGTTTTCTTTTTCCAATTTTATATGAACTTCGGTGTGTTTTTCCGGATGTATCTTCGTAAATCTGGTTGATATTGCTGGGCCATTTGCACAACACGACCAGATGTTTCATTGAAAAAAATGAAACTCATACCACCCAGGTGATGTGCATTTTTGGTTGATAACATTTGTTTTCAACTGTAACAACAAAACAAAAGCAAAAAAAAAAAAAAATAAAAACAAAATGGTTATACATTCCCGACTTCAAACTTTTTTTATCATCTGAAAAAAATAGATCGAAGAAAAGGACCTTCACCTCAGGATGTTTCCTCCTTTATCTTAGTAGTTTGAAGGTGTAGTTTAGTACGATGTCTTTGCTGCTCATGAGTAATGTGTCCTGTCAAGTGAAGAGGTTATAGGGAACATGCAATGAGAAGGCATAAATTCATTGAAGTCATGGGTGAAAAACAAACATAACGTGTGCACTTTTCAACTGAAATTTGTAAATCTGCAGATAGGTTTGGCCTTGTAAGCCCTCTTTTTATTTCTGTGCTAATTCATAGTCATAAAATTATACCGGTTTATAGAACATACAAACTTCAATAATTGTGTTTTTTGGTACCGATTTTAAAGACAGTTTTGTTCAATATAATCAGCGATAACATCATTCAACACAAAATTAAACTTATCAACCTTATAATATCAATGATGAAAAAATCGGCTCTATTAAAGTCTCAAGGAAAATGTCGCAAGAAATTTCATTTCAATTTTCATATTTGTGTTGAATCATAATATACGTATATATGGTATTTACAAGTATACTCTTAAGTTGACATGTATTATTACCATATTGTTACCATAAATGCCATAAGATAAGTAATGATTTAATAATCATCAAATAAACAAGTTATATAGACCAAGTGTTAACGCTCTTTGTCAGTCTTGACTAAATAATGCCGTACCGTTATCGCCTAAATCCTCTCTCGGTTATTATTTTTGAGTGAATCTGTGGCAAAAACGGTTCGAGTTTCAAAACTATACCGGTATAAATCATTATTATTTGAAAAAGAAAATAAAATTTCTCTATTATCATTCTCGTACAGATAAATGCATCAGTTTGCCTCACTCAGTTTGAGTCACTCAGGTGACCTACTACAATTGATCCTCGTCCGTCGTCATGCGTCGCCTGTTAACAATTTTACATTTTTAACTTCTTAAAAACTACATGTGAAGCATCTTTATGGTAAAAGGAATCTTAATTGTGAAATTCATGGCTTTGCCACCCCTGAGGCTTCATAGGCAGGGCCAAATATATAAAATAGGACAACTTCTCAAAAATCTTCTTCTCTACTCTTACATATGTGCGGCAAACTATATGCATGGTTGTGATGTCCATGAAGCCCTCTGCCAAAATTGTGAAATTCAAGGCCCCTGACTCAGGGGTACCGACCCTAGGGTGGGGCCAATATGGCCATTTAGTAAAAATGTATGAAATCTTAGAAAATATTTTTTTTACTCCCATATATACTTTAGAAAAATTAAATACATGGTTATGATATCCACGAAGGCCTTTACCTTGGCTCTAAGATGAGACTAATATAGCCATATAGTGAAAATGTTTTAAATATTAGAAAACCTTCTTCTTTACTTCCATACATGTTTGCATGGTTATGCTCAATATACCAATAAAATTCGTTTTCAAGCTGATTTGTTTATCTTCTTATTCACTTTAAGCATAAATAAACAGTTTCTAACTTTTACACATTCATTTTAGGTAAAGAATTGGAATTTTCACTTCGGCATTTAACATGTAAATTAAAGCTTTGTTTACATAGCAAAGAATTGTAAGCTCTGTAACTAGCTTGTACGAATGACATTCAAATTGTGGTTGCCTATTAGAAATGCCTCACTGAAGCATTGTAAGCATTAAAATTGGAAAAATAATTTTTGACCAAAATCTTGATCATGCCCCTTTAAATACCTAGGTTAATGACCAATTTCCCCTCTCCGGAGACTCGTGAATATTTCTGAGAAAGTTTTCTTCCAAAATTTTAACAATGGCAGGGTTTTCCTTTAATTTATTAATTAAAATATGGCCAATAATCAAGGTCTTTGTGGGATTACTTTTTTGGGATGTATAGTTTTGTGGAATATTGCTTATATGAGTATTCATATCCACATCCACTGCTGAAAATAGTTTACAATATTAAATGAAGTGTATCATGAGGATATGATACATATCTTTATTCTTTCTACACAAACAAACCTTTAATTTATATCATGATGCAAAGTGTTGTGTGTTCACAGTAACAGTATACGTTCAGTAATAATCAGCTGCATTTACCGACAGTCATTCATTATGATTGTGGTAAATGAAATTTGACTATTTTGTTTTCGGAGAAAAAAAAACAAACGGCGTAAAAAGCAATTCATCCTAATTATAAGGTTGCGTTTTTTATTTTAAAATAGGTATAACAGTTTATTTCTTTTTTTACATTAATTTTATGCAAATCAATGTATTTACGGCCTTCCGCTCGTTAAAACATATGTTCAGTAAATCCATTAGGATAAATGATGCATAACATAATTCAATAATTATTGCATTTCCTTAACAAAATTAATTACTTTTACAGTTTTGTTAAACACCATGTATTTCTGAAGTGATAATATATTTTTAAAAATTTGTTTTCGAAATAATATTTCAAAATAGTTGTGTCTAGACGACTTTTGCAGTATGACGTCATGCACATCGTTGTGTTCTATAAATAAATCAAGTATTTTTTTTTTGTTGTGCACAAAACGAAACGTGAAATAAACTTACCTACAACATTTCAAAATATGTTGACAGAACAAGGAAAAGTTTTCTTTTATGAATGATTAAGTGTCCTCTGCACGTTCACTTTTGAAGCTGTATTGTATTCCTTAATTGTTATTATTTGAAAAATTGTTTATATTTGGCTATTTTGCGTTTGATAAAATTTGAAGTAAAGTTAACTTGAAAGCTTTTTTACTGTGATATGACCTATTTTCTGCCATTAGGTAAAATTTTCAATATTTCAGTCACGTTTTCATGTACATCGTAGGTTAATTAAAACTACGAGAGCATTCCGGGAAATGATCACACGAGACAATTGGCATGAGAAAATCTGTTCTACTGGTTCTCTGAACGCAGTTTCTGTCCCTCTGTTTTACATTTAATATCAGTTGCTTATGTGTAATGAAGTCCTAATTGACTCAATGGTACGTTTATTTACATATATATTTACTGATTGTTATTGTTAACAAACTCCAAATAAACACAGAATACGTCAACAAATGTCTCATTATATCAAATATAAGACCTAAGTGATGTATTAACGAGCTATGGTATTTAATTTTCAGATCTTCTCCCTTTTTAGCCCCAGGGTGTCTATTTCTGTTACCAATCATGTCACGCGGTAAAAATTTTGATGATTATCATACACAATAATTAGCTTATGATAGATTATAAAAGCACTCAAAAGACAACCTTAAGAATATAAAGCAGCTGTTAAAAGGAATTTCACGTTGAAATCTGGCTAAATATATCTTATCTAGAAACCATGAGATATTCTTCGTTGGAAACTCCATTAGTTATATTTATAAAGGTGCATTGCTTAGTATCTTTTCAAAATATAGCAACCATTGTTTTCAATTGTATGGGAATTTATAATTCCGACTAAACAGTCAAAAGCTACAGATTTATTCTCATATAATTTGGGTTAAAGTTTACGTTTTATTTCATAAACTGCTTTACGGCCATAAATCCACAATTTAGGTAAAGGGTTTCATGGACATCATAACCATGCATTTAGCTTTTCTCAAATATGTATGGAAGTAGAGAAGACGATGTTTTTTAATACATTGTCACTATATACTAGACATACTGGTCTCTTCCTAGGGCCTGAACCCCGACCCAGGGACCACGAGTTTCACAACTGAGTTAGATGGCTTTATGGACATTATAAACATCATTTAGGTTTTTTTCCAACATGTGTGGGAGTAGAGAAGAATATTTTTTTTCATTTGGCTTTATTAGCTTATTTGGCCCCGCCCACAAGACCCCGGGATAGTATGGTAATACATTTCACAATTTATATTCCTCTTATCCTAAAGATGCCTAAAACCAGAAATGGTAACAACTGGTCTTTTAGTTTTCAGGAAGCTGAACATGTAAAATAATTAACGGACGACGCACGACGATGGACGAAGATCAATTGCATTAGATCATCGGAGTGACTCACATGACCTAAAATTGGTTTTATAACATTATTTTAACATTCTATGGGTCAAAAATATGTTAGAGGTGAGCAAGGTGATACTAACTAACTTAAACTGTTTACAAGCATATTTAAATGGTCTTCAGCAATACAGGCATTAAGATCATTAAGATTGTACATTTAATCATAAATCATAAAATGCAATTTTATCTATAAAAATGTATACAAATTAATATGAAATTAAATTCAAATTCTCCACACATCATTATGCGGTAGAAACAGGGTAATATGATAATAAAAAACAAGAATGTTCATGAGTATCATTTGAATTTGATTTGTCCAGCTAAAGAAATACATCAAAAAAATATATGTAAAGATTTAGTTTTAAAAAATCATTCTATCGAAAATATACCGAATGTGTAATTTAGGTTTACATTTACTTTGGGATGAATACAAGAAAAATTATATCAAAGTAAATCATTACTTTAAATTCAAATATATATATGACAAAACTGTTGAATAAAATTGTCGATTAAAATAAACGTTGGTAATAAATTATCGATTTCAAACGGGAAGAAATCCTGTACACAATCCAATTAAAATCCAATTAATAAGTTTTTGTTACCATCATTGTGATCCCCATCTGCCTTTGTGCCATGGCAGTTTATTAATTAATTATGATTACCTTCGTGGTTGCTTGACTTGTGCCCGATGAAGGTGAACCAGTTTGTTATCACAAAGAATATATCATGCGTAAAACTCTACACTCGGGGCGATAATTACGCCAAAATGTGCACGTAGACATACATTTAGAGGAAATCTGACATTAATATTATAACATCTTCCGTATGAACATCAGTTTTAATATGAAATATCAAATTTCACTTAAATAAGAGATATTTAAAAAAGGAAATTTAAATTCATTTAATCGTTTTATTTGTTTTAAAAATCAAACTAAATTTTGCTTTATTTTGTGAAAAATGGAATAGGTTTTTTGATTAATGCATCGACGTTTTGGAGATTCCATTCTATATCTATGTATCGGGTTTTACTCATCTGTCATTATTTATCATCGGGGGATTTCTCTATGTAAATCCATTTCCTATGTGTTATCCCTTTATAAGAATCAAAATTCAATCATTTTAACAAATTTTCATTTACATGTTGTTCTCCTCGACATTATAAGTGAGTATCATAATTTTATATCCCTTGTCACATGATAGTATTGGACTGGTTAATATACCATGCTATCCAGATATCCAATTATTTTTAATTAAGCTGATTGTGAAGAATATTTATTTTATCATTTTGGTAAAATTTAATTGCAAATATCTAAATGAAAATTGAATGATAATTAATTATTAATTTATTCTTAACATCATAACGATTGTTATATGGGAGTTGAAATTTATAAAATGGTTTTATCCATATATTGTTAACATTGTGTTAAATTATGAAAGTTTTTAAATTCACAAATGTCAAAGTACGATAGAAGATTCATTAAATTCGATGATAACAAATTATGTGTTTTTCATCGTTCTATATTTCAAATGCTACACTTAATTTTTACTTACCTTATTCTAAAAAGTGAATATTCTTTTGTTTATAAAACGTATCCCATATCAATATATTTAATGAAATAAAGGTAAATAATTGACTAAAACTAGATAATCAAATGATCTTGATTTAAAAATGACTAATACACAAGTTTGTTTTTTTTAATTTAGAGAATTTATGGAAATACTATTTTACAAAATTATCTTTAAGGTAACCTTCGATTGTTTACGCCTTAGGGTTATTAAATAAAAATTCATTTATAAAGATACACATGTATATATGTTTTTATTCAATGATCACGACTAATCTCTCTAAACAAAAACTTCCCCTTGAAAAGTAAGTTTTCATACATATATTATCATAATCAATTCTGTAATAATAATAATAATAACAATAATTACAATAACTTTGCAAAAAAAATGATACATTTGCATCAAGGATAGTTTAATCGCATCATTTGTATGAAATATGCAGTATTATACTTTATGTGCAGAGGTTTTCAACTAATTCTAAGGCAATATTTATCGACAATCATATATATTGATTCCATAATATCCTTATCCTTTTCCCTTTCTTTTCAGAGCTATTGCTTTTGCCAATGTTTTATAGATTTCATTGGTTGTGCATTAAGCGAGATAAAAAAAAATGGAAGTCGTGTTTATCTTACTAAAGTTTCAATTATTTTCCAAATAAGATATCTTCGGATTTGTCCATTCAAGGCATTAATAGATTCCAGAATAGATATCATAAACATGTTAATATAAAATATCTTTCAACTTACGAGTGCCAAAATTATGGGTAAGCATCCACACTGATATACATACATTTTTTTATAAGGACAAATATTTTTGTAATAAAAAATTGTACATTGACCAATAATAACGTTAATAAAGTATTGAAAGTGTTTACAAAATAAAATATAAAATCGCGTGTACACTTCATCTTAAACTTAAATATAAGTTTGGAACTTCTGTATGACCCACAAACTATTTTCATTAACCTCAAATATTCGTAGTTTTAAACAGTGGTTGTAATATGGTAAAAGTTTAAAAGGAATCCATAGAATCAGCTTGATTGAAAAAAAAATAAATCTGAGTTAAATGTATAGACTTCTAACTTCTGGCAAAAAATATCACTACTGGTATATAACATTATGTCTTTTTGAAAGATTTGATTTTTCAATGGAATTGTCAAGTATTTTGTTCGTCGGTTTAGTGTGATGTTTTATCACCATAATACAAGTTTTCATGACTTATATAGAGAGATAAATATAATCCTTAATAAATACTGAATTAAAGAATCTTAAACATTTACACCAAAATAAAATGCATGTTTAACAGATTAGAAAATATTGTCAAATTTTTTTCATGATTAAACAATCAAATTGTAATATGTTAACATAAGAGTCTATTGATTGACACAAACTTCTCCAGACAACTAAAACTTTTAAAATATGTAAAAATGACAGTCAAATGACGACCGGTAAATGCATGTTGATTTCAACACGGATAATGAAGCCAGTCATTGACAGGCAAGGACGACACAACGCCCAATTCGTATAGATGATATTAATAAACTTTTAATTTTTGACAACTTTACCTTATGTTCCCTTCAGCCTCGTATTCAGGTTTTCACAGAAGCCTTAAAACCAATCAAATGTCTTTATCTAACCTTGTCTGCTATATATTCACAGGTAACAGGCAACGGGACCGTGGTTTTCACCTGGCATATTGGATAGCGGTAAGGTAAGTTATTGTTCCTTACCTTCTATTTTTCGTGAAATTAATGATGGAGATACTGGCTGATCTAGAGAGTGTGATTATTTATTTATTTTTTTAGCGAAATATGTTAGATAAGCACATGAAATATAATTTTAAAAAGCCCCACAAAACATAACTTTCCGGATTTTAAACGGATATTTCGGTTCCTTTTTAAAACGTTTTAGTGTCTTCATTATTTTATGCAATGATGGGACTTTTACAATGATGAATATTAAATATAATTTGTCAGTAAGAAAACAAATCTGAAATCTTTGCTTATGCTAATAAACACAATTGATAAGAATTTATTTTTTGTCAACTCAAAAGATTAAATTCAGGATATTTCTAGCGGGAAAAGCATGCTGAAAGATATCACTTAATAGGTGGTTCTTAAATATAACTGTGGTTTTATCTAATGTCAATCACATTGAGAAATTTGCATGCTTAAACACGAGCTTTTCCTTTGATCCTTTGATTTCCTCTTCGTCATTGCGAAACCTATTTCTCAAAACACACTAGACAAATCCTTATACTTAGCTATTTTTGTTTTGAAATAAATTGTTTTACAATAGTGCATGTCCTGGTTTTTGACAATTCAGTGAAAACAACGCAAAAGAGAATTTTGAGTAGTGTGAAACATGAACTTAAAATACACAATTGTTTTCATTTTTAGATGAGTCGAGAAAGAACAGCCATGTTTGCTGTAGCCTTTGCACTCGTAGCCCTGCCGACCATATCGGGACTAATTACAAAGATTCCGACTCCTAAAGAGTTGTATGAATGCTACTTGTACAAGTCTCTGAATGCCAGTATATCAGAAACGCCAGCCAAAGTCATCCAAGAATTTTGTATCTCAAAGTACATAGTACAACATATGGATGAAACCGTGTATACACACAACATAACTAAAGAAGGCGTGAACTATTTAAATGCACTGTCCAGAGAGCTTAATCGAGAAATCGAGGATATAGAGAAACTTCAAAAGAAGCCAAGACACAAACGCCAAGCTTTCCAAACCTGGAGAATCAGGAAAGAGATTCGAACACTTACAAGACAAGAATTCCAAACGTTGGTTAACTGCTTCAACAGGCTCAAGAATGACTATGTAAGTGTATTTAAAATTACTAGAGCTCCGGGATCGATATAAATCAGCATACCATACAGTTATTTTATTGCTAAAGCTTTAGGATAAGTGGTTGTTTTAAAATGACGTGCTTTATTATAAGTTTTAATAATAATAAACGGAGAAATATTGTTTAGTGCATCAACTTTTGCTGATTTGATACAAGTTGGATTATCAAAAATATTTTTTAAATTTACTCGTTATTTAATTTCTTTCATCAATTCCAGTGTTTAAATGGTTAGTTTTGGATTTTTTTTACGTTCTACAAAAACTTAAGAATTGCTTAAAAGAAAAAATCACGAGTTTATACACCAATTTTCTTGTTTTGTGCGTCTCTAATTTGTTTTTAATTGTAAAAATGTAATCAATCTTTTGTCATCAAGAGCACTTTGACATAAAGTGTTCAGAAAACACCATATTTATAGCGTAGCTAATAAAAACATTAACGCCTGAATTAGTGTCTTCTAGGTAACTTAATGTTTCCCCATAATGAATCATTAAATTGTCATTTTCAATTTCAATGCTACCTTTACACAGGTGGCCATTCAAAACCAATTTATGCATGTTTCAAAATAGGCCTTTGTATTTGTTAAAGAAATAACATCTATGTTAAACAATGAATAGGAAATGGTAACAACCGCATTTGTTCCGGGTTAAATGCAACATTTAATTAATATAATATAAACTGTCACCATCAACGACCTTATATATATATATATATATATATATATATATATATATATATATATATATATATATATATATATAATCCAAAATGAGTAACGTTAATCCACAAGTAATAAATAATAAAAAATAACAGAAAGCCGATTCAAAACTCTACCGGTTTCATTGATATCTTCAGGAGTTTTCCTGAAGATATCAATGTAACCGGTAGAGTTTTGAATTGGCTTTCTGTTATTTTTTATTTTATATATATATATATATATATATATATATATATATATATATATATATTATATTATATTATATTATATTATATTATATTCTTGAAGTCCATAGACTCCAGCATGAGTACCTACGACTTGATAGGTTCAATGCACACCGGACAGGCAGCCAGAGCCATGCACAACGGACCTGGATTCTTCCCAAGACATATGTTAATGATGCTTATGTAAGATCCATATATACATAGTTTCTTTCTTTTAAGACTAAAAACTATCAAGTTGTTTTGTTATATTCATGTCATTTTTTACCAAAAAAAAAAACTCTACCGAAAACATATTGTGAACACCATGTAAAACTATGACAAGTATTTTGGTTGTTGTTCATTTTAGCATGGAGACTGCATGTCATTCCCCAATGCACTACTGGGATATGACTATGGATTCTGACATGATCGTCCCTACAGACTCAATCTTGTTCTCTGAAGAGTTCTACGGTAACGGCGACGGGATTGTAAGAACTGGTCCGTTTGCACACTGGAGAACCCCAATTGGAACTCCAATAATCAGAAACATTGGATCAGGTAACCTTTTACTAGAGGTAGTATTCTGTCTCGAATTCATAGATTTCTTTGATTTTGATGTGGGTTTTTTTGTCATTTCGGCGCGACCCGAGCACCTAGTAGAAAAGTAAATATCATTGTATCTGTGGTTCTTTTAACTTTCAGGTGGAGAATCGTTAGCTGGAAAACAGGGCATTCGTGCTATGTTAAGCAGGACAAGACTTGCAGAGATTTCTGAGCCTCAAGTCGGACATGCTGTCTACTCCGTTGAAGTTCATCATAATGGTGTTCACAACTGGATTGACGGTCACATGGCTCGTTTAAACACTGCTTGGTTCGATCCTATCTTCTATGGTATCCACTCCTTTTTCACACTTATCTGGATTGCATTCAAAGGTCTTCAAAGAAATAGAGGAGTAGATCCACAAAGGGACTATCCATTAGGACCAAATGTTCCATCCGGGCACGAATTTTTCCAAAGAGCCGACTTCCGACCTTTCCTTCGTCCAATTACAAATTTAGAAGCTTTGTCTGATACATATGACAGAATGGTAACATACATGCCCATGCCTAGATGTCCAAGCTGTGACAACAGTCCCTATTTAGTTTGCCAACGCCAGGTGTGTGTTTCGAGAGGGCGGCCAAGGATGATGCGTAATATGTTTATGTTCGGAAGGAAGAAGAGAAGTGCTAAGGTCAAACCTACTCCTTCAGTGTTTGGTACACAACAACCACTATCTGATCGTGATAGCTTAGCTGACGATAATGTAGATAACAAGACCATCAATATCCTGCAGTCCAGCGAAACAGCATTATCAACTTTGGATCTGCCATACCAAAATACTTTCATCATTGACGGAAAATCAGATTTGAACCATTGGGTCTGGTTAAATATTAAAATTCTCTTTGAGCGTCCAAAAGGCTTCAACTTTAATACTAATTTGCCAGGCCAAAATAACACAGTTGATATGTACGATACGTCCAACTTCGAGCGAATTGCCGAAAAGATAGGCATCCACAATCAAATTACATATAAAAAGCAATGTAGCTCCTCTGGATCGGGTGCCGCCAAGGTTTTTGTTCAATCAGACGGTTTAAACTATGCTGGAAGATACAAAGATTACGCTATTGTGGATGAAAGGCAGCCTATCTATTCTTCTGTCAGTTATATTGCTGTTAAAAAACCGACCCCTGCGAAAACAACCAAGGTCCTTCTTACTGCATTCGATACTTGTGGACGGTCCTGTCGCGCAGCCTGTCCAGTTCCTGGCACCAACGGAAACTCGTATGAGCCATGCAAGGGTTCGTTCGAGATTACGACTGAGTATCCACTTATGTACAGCTCGTCGTACGGCGGCGCAGTCTCAGCAGCGTTCAGCGTCCATTTAGAAAGCAAGGGTCCATTGTACCGCGTAAACAGTGACCCTATCACGTTTGTCTGTGATCATCAAAATAAGTGGCCATGGGAGTAATTTATGAAAAATCCCCCTTTTGCTGTTTGCAAGTAAATTATTGGAAAAGGTATTTTTGTTATTTTTCTTTATATTACATGTTTTTGCAGAAATATATTTTCAAAAAATCAAAAACAAAAAGCAAATTCAATCAATTAATAGGTTTTTATTCGTTCAATGTTATGAAATAATTATCATCTCAATTGAGTACATAATTTTACAAAATTCCATCATTGTTATTGGTGTTACTATTTTGTGCTACAAACTAGGTACCTTTGTTTGTAGTTTCCTGTGTATATACTAGAACATTGGTTTTTTTGTTTCTTTTTACTTATGTTTTTTGTGATTTACATGATCTCAAAATATTTTTATAATAAAAATATTTCTACAAATTGGATTCGTGCTGCATATCATACCTAAATCAACACATAAAATATGAATATCAATCGACTTGAAAAGTAAACGAATAAAAAATGGATCTATATTGTTTGTTTTTTCTGAAGACAAACATAATTATGTTAAATATTTTTAGTAATACGAATACCTGATCTAAGTATAACGTTAATCTTGGCACATTTGGACACGTGCATTTATTCAATCAAACTAATTCAATTTTTAAATAAAATGAAAATGATTATCTCAAGAATAATTTCTTGATAAGATACTGTTCTGACGGTATATCAGTCTAATTTCGGCAAAGATGACAGGCATTGTCAAACACATGTCAAACCACAAAGAAGGAAATAATGAAAACGGATCCGTTTAAATAGAGCTTATGATGATGTAGTTTTACTTCATTAGTTTTTATGACCTATGATAAGAGTCCAATTAAATAGTAATCTCTTGACCCGTCTACAATTACGGACTACAAATGACAGTTTATACTAGATTTATCTTATAAGTCACGATTTTTATTATGGTATAGTCAATAACGTTGAAGTTTTGAATAATCATAAGATGAGTGAATTCATCCAAATTCAAGTGATAGAGAAGTGCTTGTGTATTCATTATTTGTTTCCGGATTTTAATAAATCTAGAAACTAGTGGTATGGCAATTTCTTCATCATTATATTTTAAATTATGTACTTAAATTTTAAGATATGTCAAGGTCTAAACTTAAATCTGTTATCAGATGATGAACAGTTTTTCGTCGCATTAGATTATGACGCAAGAAGAATTTCTGAATGTTGACTGGTTGTCTCCGTAAGATTCTCGATAGAATGTAAAACAGCGATTGATTGGATCAAATCACAAAATTGTATACCGGGAGTAGAAATTTCAAACTTTATGGAGAAAAATTATTAATTTGTTTATGTTTTTCTTATGCGTGTTGTTAACATGGAAAAATAAGGTATATTTCAGCATTCAACCCGTCTAAGCAGCGATTAACTCTATTCTTTGACAATAGTTTTTTTTTATTTGGGGGGGAGGGGGGTGTTCATAACGAAATTAAAAAAACCTCATTCTGATCACGATCTAAACGATCTAAACGTGCTGAAAATGCATAACGTATTATGTCTCGAAACCGTTAGGTTATAATAAATAATTAATATGTTTTTGTTTTCTTTGATTTATAGTGAAAAGTAAAACGAACTGTTAACTATTTCAATTTTTAGTTCATCTGGGTTGTGGTCTGTGAAAAGAAGTTTTTAAGCACGCGTTTTGGAATGATTTATATCCGTAATTACCTTAATGAAAAGGTTACTTATAGTTTGTGAATACCGCAGATGTAGAAATACATATTGTGTGACATTTTTCTCCGAATTGCAAGTTACACGACCTTTTTATATTTCGTCGAAATAAAGTTCATATTAAATGTCAAAAGTTGGAACGGCACATCTCCTGGCCTCAGGGGGAAAATACAGTGCTTTTTTATTGTTTTCTTTTTGCCAATATCGCTAGTGTATCTTTGCCTTTGTATATCAAGATGTTGATAAAGTATTTGACAGGTATAATGGCTAATTGCTTCCTAATATTATAAAAAGAAATTTAATTTCCAAAACTTTTTTGTACATATATTTCATTTTCTTGTAGATACATGTACTTTGAACTATTTTTACTATTACACATACACATGAAATCTCATTACCCTCAAATGCATGATTACAAATATCAATATTTAATATAGAGTTTGAATAAAGATCTGATTCAGATGATGTACAGTAAAGCTCAAAGAAATTTTAACCAAGTGCTCTGACACTCTTTGCACAATCAGGAAAAAGCAGCTTTTGACGTTTAAGGTGCGAACTCGTTCTATGAATCAAAAGAATAAAATGCTTTCTAAATGAAAGGATAAAAAGGTAAGTGTTTCGAGTATAATCATTGGCAATTGGTGAACAGAATGCATTTTCGTGTAATATTTAGAGGGTTTGATGGTTGCGGTCATTAATTTTGGACTATATTAATCCGTTAGACGAAGAGCTCTGTATAAAGATAGAGAAAAATATGTAAAATTTAATAATTAAATATTATGATTTTTTCGTTAATATATACAACCTTCTATTTAATACTTAAAATTTTATGTTTTCGTTGGATAATTTATTGACCACCCAGAAGATGACGTCTTAAACATCGTCAACAAATTATTAAATGAAAGATAAAATATCAATAAAGTATTTGGCGAAAGCAATGCTTAAAAATTCCAATTGTCCTATGTTGTCCAAAGCCAAAAATATACCGCATCATAATGCAATTAATGTATTATTATCTACAGCAATAAAAGTAAGATATAAATACGGAGAAACTGAAAGATCGACAGACCAATTGCGAGACAATAAGAAAAAAACTGGAAGGGTGTGGTGATTGCTAACATCCATATATTGCTATATTGGTATGAAATATTTTCAAATGACTAAAAAAGCTAAATATTATTCAGTTTTTCATTTGTTAGTCGTGTTTTTAAGAACATGACTCGCTACTCGCTACTCGTATCCATTTTCGTGGTAAACGCTATTCACCTGTCATAACAACGTAATTACCGAAGTCCAAGAACACAAATACAGTTTTCCATGAATCAAAATTTAGCATATTTTTGTCAGATTAAAAGTAATAGTAAATAGAAATCTTCTTTGAACACAAGTACAAAGGTAACTCGAATCATTTTTAAGAATATTCGGTTTTTTTTAAATGGCAGTGCATTTCGTTGAATTTTGTTCTTTTTTCGCAAATTATCCAGTCATTCAAATATTGTTTAATTGGTGCTTTGACACCTTGTAACAAACTTCTTTAATTGTCACTAGGCTTCTTTTGCTTGTAGTGTAAATCCCTAACAAGGATTTCTCAATTTGTTCTCTCTGCCTATAAAACGTTTTCATAGATCTTGTAATTATTTGTGAATTGTTGAGTTCATGATGGTTAACGATTTTGATTTATGGTTTAAAACCGTCATTTACCGAGAATTGTTTGTAAATGTTTAATGTGGCCTTGTTTATATCAAATTGTCTGATTTGATTGCCAAAATAATGAATTGTTTTTAAGCATTTCCCAGATATGCATATAGAATATTCCAGAAAAAACATTCACATGGTGACCCAGGATAACCCAGATGGTTAGGACTTTTTATCTGAACGACGTTTTTTCGATCCCATATGTTTTCGATTATTCAAGAAGTGTATGGGGTGAGTGGTTAAGGTAAGCAGTATGAGGGTGGTAGATGAATCCGTTTTTCACATAATCCGTTTTTCACATAAACCAGTACCCCATTTCAATATTAAAGCCCTGTCATAAAACACTTCAACCTCTGATCTACAGGCCGTATGTTTCAGAGTCTTATTAAGAACTACAAAGCTACAAATTGTATTATTATACTTTCATGTTAAATACTGAAATCTGATTGGTTTAGACGCAGTTGACAATCCGTTCCCTTACCCTCAGCGTTAGCAACACGCTTGGCAACGGGCCGATAGAACGAATTGTTACATGCGCGTAAATTATGCGCGTACGGTTCGCCGTTAAATTCACGTCATTTCTATATAAAAGCAGTAAAATTTTCTCTAAAATTAAGACATTCAGTATAATAAAATAAATAGTGCCTGTCTGGGAGGGTAACCGTTGAAATTGACACCCCGAGAAAACCATTGTCAACCGACGCGAAGCGGAGGTTGACAATGGTTTTCGAGGGGTGTCAATTTCAACGGTTACCCTGCCAAACAGGCACTATTTATATAATATTACTATGCAAGCATCCTAAGATAGTATAGATTCTAAATTGTAAAAATCGTGAGCCCTGGACTAATACTTGAGCCCAAAGAGGGCCTCAAAGTTTAACAAAGTAATATATAGGAAAAACGTTTTAAAATCTTCTTCTCAAGAACTACATAGCTGCAATTTGTAAGATTGCAATGCAGGCATCCAAATAGTGTAGATTCTAAATTGTTAAAATCGTTACCGCCGGACACATACTGAGGCCCCAAGAGGGGTTCAAATTTTAACATAGAAATGTATAGGGAAAATGTTTAAATTTTTTTTCTTAAGAACTCAAATGCTACAATTTGTGATATAACTACATGTATGCAAGCATCATAAGATAGTGTTTATTCTAAATTGTTAAAATCGTGACCCCCGGATCAATACTTGGGCCCCAAGCGGGGGTTCAAATTTTAACAACGTAATATATAGGGAAATTGTTTAAAAATCTTCTTCCCAAGAAATACAAAGCAACAATTTGTACGATTACTATGCAAGCTTCCACAAATGGTGTAGATCCTGATTTGTTAAAGCCGTGATCCCAAGACCAATACTGGGCCCAAAGAGGGGTTCAAAGTTTAAAATTGACATTTACAGGGAAAATGTTAAAAAATCTTCATCTCAAGAACTAAAAAGCTACAATTTGTAAGACTACTATTCAAGCACCCTAAGATAGTGTAGTTTTTAATTTGTTAAAATTGTGTGAACCCATGACAATACTGGGGCCCAAAGAGGAGTTCAAAGTGCAACATTTAACATAAAAACGGGATTTTTTTTACCAAAATCGTATCCATGTTCCTTTAATGTGTTAACTTATTTCGGAATATTATATTACAATATTTCTAAAGAGTTTTATATTTAAAAATTTCGAAATAGAATTATACAAGGAACTGTTGTTCAAGTGAGCGATGTGGCCCGCCGCCCATGAGCCTCTTTTTTCCGTGGATTGACCGTTAAACTAAAAATGACATTTAATTTAATAAATAGGTTTGTACAGATGTATATTGAAATTAAATATAAAAATACTTCGTAGTAAAAAGTTATGTTTAGTTGAAATTGGGAAAGAAATATTTAGTTTGAAATCAGATAATTGTGTGAAGATCTACAAAAAATGAAAAGGGAAAATAATGGAAGATTTGTCGACATCTCTTGATGACATTTCTTCAGTCACGTCACGGCGTCAAAAGCTTTGTTTGATTAGCTAAATGTGAGACTTCACCGTGGGAAGGATGTAGACATGATTTGCTACATCACGTCCCAATGAGACAATTAAGTTCAGTGAATTTTTTTTTGTACGTTCGTTGTGTATGTGTATAAATTAGTACAATTTTCAGATTTTACTTTCAGTTTGTTATCAATCTGGACAAAGAATTTTCAGAACTACTACCATATAGTTTAGGGAAAATATATGTTCATGTATTTTACAAATATCATAATGATATTTGGTTTAGATACCATTAGTGTGTCTTGCTATGAAGTTGTCAAATCTGAGATATTAGAATCTGCCACCCCTTTATTTTTTATCAATATAGATTTTAAGTGAAGGTTTTGTTTAAAAGTTTTTGTTGGTGATCACTGATGGGCAAGCTTTTTTGCAATATATGGAAATTGCTCTCACGATAAAAAGAGCGACTCATTAATCATCCCAATGCAAGTGTCGAAGTGATATGATCTAATTTGATAAAAGAGTTTATTCACTAACTCGATAACTGCTCCCATTGACACTGCCAACTTTTGTTACGAACTATTCAATTATTGCCCAGACATATAATGCTAGCTTTCATGATCTGTTAGCGTTTGTGATTGATCGAGCAAGCCTAAGACACATTACGTGCGCGGTTTAACAATTGGAATGTTAAGATGATGCACAATTACTTTAATTTGTGGTATATTTGTTCATAAATTAAATTTCCACAATTTCAATTTCCGTGTCATTAATAATACCTATTGTGCACTTTTTTTGAAAAGGGAAACCCATCTTTATTTTAACTTCGAATAGCCTAATTTTCCCTAAGTTTCTAAGTAGTATAGGCTATCGAAACCAACAGAAAAATGTCTCCATTAACATACACCTTTATATAAAAGTTAAAAATGAATACAAATACATGCAAAGAGCTAATAAGTTGATAAAGCTATCAATTAATTTTATTTTCATAGGGCATGAAATTATCAGCTTACCTTATTAAACCTATATCATAAATCAACGTCAATCATTTGAATAGCAGGAAGTCTTAAGTAGACACAGATATCTCAAAATATTTCTTCGAAAACCCCCAGATACGTGGAAATATATATGTACGCTTAGCCTTCAGGGTCGTTGCATCATTCCTCTTATATCTTCTGTCTTTAAATCAAACTGTAAATTCTAAATTTATTTGATGGCAGTAGTCTTCAAAACTCGGTGTATACAGTACCCGCAACGTTATTTTTTACAAGATAAAGGAAAGGATAGGATTCACGCACGATAGGATATGGTTAACGCAGGATAGAACAGTATACACACACGATACCATCGGATTGATACACGATATGAAAGGATTAACAATGTACATGATAAACGTATTATCGCGCAAAACGATCTTCATGATTAACCTGATAATGGCAGAATTTGAGAAAGAACACGTACGAATCAAGATATACCTGGAATTTCTTGTTATTAACTAATGCCGAGGTGTTAATCATAGCTGCATCATTTTTATAGAAGGTATAAAAATGACCATTTTAAATTTTTAAACAAAAATTGTGAGCTTAAATGATCAATTAATTATCTGTAATGTTTACATGAATTTTATTACCGAACACCCTTGCACACAGCCACGAACATTTCAGTCCGAGATCAATTCACACGGAAAATAGCGGATTCAATTTAATACACGCATCTCTTGTTTTAAATAAATATAAATTTTATCATAAATGAATTTCTCTCTGAATAAAAAAATTATGCATTAAAAACAAATGATATTACATACAAGTTAAATAAATATTTATGCAGATACACATTCCGCGTACGATTTGTTAACATTGATTTTATTACGGCACACCCTAGCCGACCCGCGAGAACATTTCGGGTACCTGCAAAGTGCGAAACGAAATCGAAACGAAGCGAAACCAAACAAACAAAACCAAAAATCGAAACGAAACGAAACCTAGCAACGAAACGAAACAGAAGTAAAATCAATTATGACTACACAAAAGTGAAAATATATTCATTAATTTAAAACAATTTATATAACAGCCTATGTGTTTTAGAATGCCATTGTAAGCTTACCCGGTATTTGCAAAATATTATTA
The DNA here is from genome assembly GCA_020458035.1 of Magallana ariakensis. Lineage (NCBI taxonomy): Eukaryota > Metazoa > Mollusca > Bivalvia > Ostreida > Ostreidae > Magallana > Magallana ariakensis. The sequence continues at coordinate 47,603,647 of CM035818.1, read as the reverse complement.
AATGTAAGTATTAAACTGAGGTACATTCTAATATCCTTTAAGTTTCTAATTGGTTTCATTAAAGGGATAGTCAGACGTTGGGAGAGAGAGAGAGAGAGAGAGAGAGAGAGAGAGAGAGAGAGAGAGAGAGAGAGAGAGAGAGAGTACTTTTTAAGTACATGTCAGTGGCGTCGGAAGCAAATTGAAAGTTGGGGGGGGGGGGCTAGACTTATCAAAAAATCTTGACAAGCAAAAGAAAAAAAATAAGAATTTGGACGTTGTATTTCGACTGGATTTGAACCCGGGATGTACGAAACACAAGCCCGACACTTTATCCACTCGGCTATGGAGTAACTTACATGTTGTC
>CM035818.1:47555801-47598301 GCA_020458035.1 Magallana ariakensis | reverse complement strand
TGTGGAAGCTTCCTCAGGTAAGGAAGATTCAAAGTTGTTTAAATCATGATCCCCGAGGTAAGGGTAGGGTCACAACCGGGGGGGGGGGGGGAGGGGGGAGACAAATTTTTACATAGGAATATATGGAGAAAAATATTTTAAAATCTTCCTCTAAAAAACCATTTGCCTAGAAAAGCTGTAACTTTAGTGAAAGCAACTTCAGATAGTGCAGATTCAAATTCATTAAAATCAAAATCTTGAGTAGGGTGGGGCCACATTGGGGATCCAATTTTACAAAGGAAAACATTTTAATTATTCACAAAACCTGAAATGTTATAATATATGGTTTTACTTATATGCAAGCATTTTGACATATTGCTGATTTTTTAAAATTTTTAGAATTTGGCCCTTGGACGATTTATCAACCTCATAAAGAGTTCAGAGTTTGATGTAGGTTTATATCCCATATATAAATAATTGTTTAGAATCTTTTTGAGAACTGCAATGCTCAACATGTGATATGACTTTAAAATCATCCTGTTAGAAAAGGGACTTAATTATAAACATAATAATATCCAGGGTTATATGTATTATACTTCATTGTCTAGATATTTTGTATAATGAATCCATTAAACTGATTTTATCATGTCTATTGTTGCTCAGGTGAGCGATGTGGCCCAATGGCCTCTTGTTTATCCTTGACATTAGCAGACAATTATTTATTATGTACACCGCTAAAATGTCTTTGTGTTGGGTGAATGTCTTGCATGAATACTTTTTAGAGGGGTAGAGGTCACAACAAGTGAATATAAATTGGTTCAGGTATTTATTAATAGAAAACAAACCATTTCAAGATTCCATAGATACTAACAGAGATTAGATTAACAATCGTTGTAGGATATTGAATTTTAAAAAAAATAATCAGGTCTTTTAAACTTATTTTATTTTTGAACGATATATTAACATTATATTATAAATAGTGCCTGTTTAGGAGGGTAACAATTGAAATTGACAATTTCAATTGTTACCCTCCTAAACAGGCACTATTTATATAATGTTACCCGTTGTCAAGTGTGTTGCTAACGCTGAGGGTAATAGAACGGATTATTAACTGCGTCTAAGCCAATCAAATTTCAGTATTTAACATGAAAGTATAATAAAAACATATGTTTAATGCAAACTGCATGGAACAGTTTATGTCTAAATGGAGTGAGGGCATTTTGATCCACTGGTGTCAATTCAGATAAATTACGTAATCTGTCATAAGGTAATTTCTTGATTTAATTAGTGGCAGCATCTAAATATACATCATTGTTATTTTTTGTTTATTTTTATTTTTCTTAGGTAAGTTAGTTAAGTACAAATCAAATGCAGGAAATTATAATATTTTAGTAATTATCAACCAGACTGCTGATTTAATTACATACAGAACTAATTGAAATCATTTCTTTATTTCTTTTTCCATGAAAATTATAATTTTTTTAAATTTGATTTTCGAAAATTAAATTCCTGTCTGTTTTTTATTTATTATTATTCTATGTGGGTGTTATAAAACGCACGTGCATAGAATAAACAGATATCGTGTAAAACAAACAGATGTATTAGAATGGAAATAAAAGTGAACGGTTCGCTTGGCATGTACTCCTTGAATAAAATCAATGTCGTTTAGCTCAAACACATTTATCAACTTGATCAAATAAAAATAAATTTGAATTCATATTTGAAATCAAAAATTAAATAATTTTTTTTTAATTATAAAAAGCCGTATAAGTACATGACGACACCTGTACCGTGGCGCTAGCACTAACACATGTTGGGGATCAGAGTTGAACACCGAAATAAAACGCTCGTCAAAACCATATAACCTACTTCTGTTGGAAAGGCAACCGCCGGTGAATTAGTATTAATTAAAACGCCATTTTTATTTTATTTTTTATTCGATAAAACCGATATATCTCCATTAACGTTGTCAAAAAGTGTCAGGTTTCATTTTTGAATTTGTGCTTTGTCACACATTCGGAAAATGGTTTTTGGTTTTTTATTTATATAAATATTATTATTCTAGACCAAATATTCGTACCTTTTTGTCAAAATGGTTGTAAAGTCACTGGAAAATATCTGTATGTTTTTTTAAAGACATGAACTTTTCTGTCCTCAATGATTGTGGCATTATCTTTTTATTGAATTTATAAAAATGTATATATATTTACCTCTGACCCTGTAATGTATGTCTTATTGTCCTCGTGTGTCAAAAATCTACACGGCTTTGAACTCGAATATTTTATATTCGTCTGTGTTTTCATCAAATGTTGCATTGATTAAAGGGTACTATTGATTCATTTGGTGTACATTATATAAATAGTGCCTGCTTGGGAGGGTACCAGTTGAAATTGACACCCCGAGAAAACCATTGTCAACCGACGCGAAGCGGAGGTTGACAATGGTTTTTGAGGGGTGTCAATTTCAACTGGTACCCTCCCAAACAGGCACTATTTATTTTATTATACTGAATGTCTTAATTTTATGGCAAATTTTACTGCTTTTATATAGAAAAGACGTGAGTTCTACGACGAACCGTACGCGCATAATTTACGCGCATGTGACAATTTGTTCTATCGGCCCGTTGCCAAGTGTGTTGCTAACGCTGAGGGTATTAGAACGGATTGTCAACTTTGTCTAAACCAATCAGATTTCAGTATTTAACATGAAAGTATAATAATGTATATTGTTGTGAATTAAAACTAAATGTTATTAATTAAAAAGATCAATTAAACTTTAGTACTAAGCTTTGGGCAATTGTTTTTCCTTGGGCTGTCTTCCACACACTATTTGCTATTAATAGCTTAAATTTAATGTACATGGGTGACTCGAGGATTATGACAAGGTCATGCATTGTACTTACCGGACGTCTCTTAGCAGCTGCTGACCTTGCTTTCTAATGATATGCTTGAATTCTTGGATCTATGTCTCGCGCAAATGAGGGGCACCTGTTCACTGGACTGTAATTCAACTGTAAAATAATGGCATAATTATTGTCATTTTATGATTGTATATAGTTTGTAGACATGTGTTCTGAATAGAAAAGGGGTCTTAAATATTCTTAGATGAATTGTCAGACAGTATGATATTAGACAGTTTCGATGATTTACTTCTATAAAATATGATGGTGTGGTCTATTTGTAATTGATTTAACACATATAAGTACATTTATTATCTTAACTTTCACCTTTCGTATTTCTGTACCAACTAGCTCTGTTTCAACATTCCTTCAGTAATCATATATACATAGCTCATTAACTTCTCCGAAGTTGCATATCTAGAATTAATCTGACCTTTTCCTGATTTCCTTCATTTACATGTTTACCAATATTCTCTTTCTCTCTTATATTTATCGATCGAACACTATATATATAGCTAGTTATCATTGCAAACCACCAACTTATTTCATGATCACATTTGACAGGCTTTTGTTAGATTTTATTGCTTTATTATCTAGAATATGTCTTACAATGAGGTCGGAGTTTGAAGTCTACTGTTTCCTTGAATCTACCTGTCACTATTAAACGCGGAAATATTTTTAATTCATTTGAAACATGCATCCATTTCATCCAAATATATATATTTCAATTGTTTCCAGCCTTCTATTATTATGGCATACTGTAAATATCAATTTTGAATACACATATTCACTTACGGCGAAATAAAAAAAAAAAACCTAAAATTTACAATTTAGGTTACATGTATCTCCATTAGATGACAACCTTGACACAAATAATTTGTCCATGTAAATGTATATTTATGCATTTCGTGGAAACAATGAAGTACGTGTATTTTCACCTGGCAGGTAACTTTGTGTTTGTATCGCATTAATTCGTTCGGGGTGTATACATGTAGATTAACTTTTGACCAACATTTGATTCGTTTAGATTTCTGGGTTTGTAGAGTACAATCCCGTGTGTACATGCGCTCATTTGTATACGGTGTAAATTGCTATACATCTTAACAGGTATAATTAACACCCTTGCAAATGTGTTCGAGGGAAAGGGGTTTAAGCAAGATATATTTGTATTTAGAAACCGAATAGGAACCACTTAATGAAAAGCGCAAGACCCATAGCTTAAATACAATGTATAAAATTAACAGTAATTTAGTCCCAGATTATCTTTGCGGCATCATACTGGATATACATGTATGCGACCTAATGCCTCTACATATATGTAACGAGGATTTTCCAGACTACAATAAAACGGTTTTCCTTCCCCTCCCTGTCTAATGTTTTGAATGGTTTAATATACATGTATATATGTTACATGTACGTTTTCATTTATCAGCATTTCCTTCTTTCCTTTATATTGATTTTAATCACGGTCCAATAACCCCCTTCCACACACACACACACACACACACACACACACACACAAACACACATGCTGATGGTAATGACACATTGCTCACGGACTGATTATGAAACATTATAGTATAAAACCGACCTTAAATTATAGGATATAAGACATATTTTCTAATCGAGTAAGAATTGGGGGGTGGGGGCAGCGATCATCTTTCTACGATGGTTCAAGCGAAAGTCAAATTCATGTGTTGCATTGCATGTATGTATTTCCAAGCTTAACTATAACAATCTAGATTGTTATAGTTAAGTTTGGAAATCTTTGATTTTAAACTTTAATGTATCAGGTTATAGATTTGAGAAATAAAGGTGCCAGCTGCTACGAGAACATAACTTTGATTTTTTTTTTCCAGGTTAGATAAACGTACGTAATACATGTAGTTTGGGGAAAAAAACAAGATTCTTTCATGTGACAAAAATGTTAATCCCATTGACACTGGTCTTTGATATCTACGTTACTTAATCTCCCGGCAAATTAAAAAATGGCTGGAAAATAGAAGTGTGAAATCATCTTAAAAAAGCTGGAAAATAGAAGTGTGAAATCATCTTAAAAAAGCTATATGCGTGAATGTTTATTTTTCTGGCATGTCATTACCATCTCTTTGTCGTCGGAAAAAAATGCCAGTCAAAATAAATTGTAACAGAGAATGGTTTAAGATCTGGAAGAGTAAGGTTGGGCTAACTGTGCTGGAACCCTGCGCGTTGGCATTGTTTGTGTTATGTTGGACTAACTGTGCTGGAACCCCGCATGATAGTGGAGTGTGTGTGATATCGAACTAACTGTGCTGGATTTCCGCACGTTAGTGTCGATTTTGTATACAGAATTATATCGGACTGTCAGTGCTGGGAACTCCGCACGTTATTTTAAAAGTTGTTATCTCGGAACTCCGAGAATCGGTTATCATTGGAATACAATATACCGTTTATTTCACCGATTTTTAAAATACAACTTGTTGAACCTTTTGTTTCGTTTTGAAGTTTTTATTTAGCGTATACTTGAGCGAGTGTAACTAAATGAACTTTCCACTGAATTCACCATATGGATTTTAAGAACTTTTACATTACAATTTACAGTTTACAATACAAATAAAATTCTATCATCAGAGTTATATTTTTTAATTTTTGAATGAATCCATTTTACCAATCGACATTATTAATACTTCAAATATATAGCAAAATTTGGTTCATTTTGAGTTGACCCCCACTAAAAACCAGAAGGTAGAAATTAGTATATTTTACGTATAAGATAGAAAATGATATTACAAATTCTAATTTAAGGAAAATCGCTTTTGATGTATTTTTAAAATCTGCTTCGAAGTGCGGAAAATGACAATTTCCTATATGACTTGTAGGTGAAAGATTTCACTGGAAATGTGCGGTCCATCATTAATGCCCTGGATGACATGTCGGACACCGTGGAGCTTCAGTCGTTCAACGCCAAATATATTCCTATAGTAAATGTTCTTGTAATTTGAGATGGTCCCTAAAAAGAACCAGATGGTAGATTTTCTTGAAACTTCACAAATTAACTTAAGTTGGTGTATATTACATATGGTTTAAAAATAAAGAGTTTTGCTATTGCAGTTTTTCCACACCCCCCCCCCCCCACACACACACACACAAATCGGCGGCCTTTTTCTCTCTTTCCTTGTATTAAGAGGTGCACGAGCGGTAACTCTTTTATAATTTATATTTGAAAAACACCTTTAATATTGTCAAACATTCATTTTAATCAATTTTCCTCTATTGAAATCAATTTTTTAAACTCTTATTTGCATGTACACAATTGCATGTTTTTATTCCGGGTTTACTGTGTCCATATCAGTTTGGTTTTAGTTGTTACTGAGATGTAAAAGTTTCCCGCGATAGTTGTTATTTTTAAAATAATGTAAAACATTTCATTATCATGTCTTCAGCAGATTTAGGTGAAAAACAACAGACAGTGACACGGTGGATTGTCGAATATGCAGTTTTTGTGGTTTGGAATGATTTCGTGAAGCATAAAACAGTTGATCGGAACAATAACAGGGACCTTATACAATGTACGGACTTTGTTAATTGAGCAGTTCTAATGAAATATTGAGTGCTAAAAATCACTACCATTACCATTTATTTTTTACTATTTTTTTGTGAAGCACATGTCACGGCGGAACACATGTCTCAGTGGTAGTAGGTGTTGGGCTATTAACCCAAAGGTTGATTGATTAGGCCCATCTGTGGTCAATTGAAAGTTGTGTGTTGCATATTGTGCCCATGGACAATGCACTTTATCTACATTGTCTCAGTCTCAGTCCACAGCTATTTTGGGTATAGGATTTCTCAGGGTAACCGTCAGGCTTGGATAAGTAATGATCCTGTGTGTATTAATGGATTTAACTTATTTTATTTTTCATTTGTATAAACAAATAATTTATACAGTATAGTGCCGTCATGTGTTTCCGATAGTCTATTTTGGTCGTGAGAGTTTTCTCCAAAATGACGTCATTTTCCTAATTACTTCGGACACTGGATGTACGAAATCTCCTTTCATCTTTATATACATATATATCAAAGTTATGCTGTGTGAATTGGTTAAAATCACACAATTACTCAAGAAAGTCATAAAAAAACTAATTTTTACTATTACTTTAATTAAAGTCACTAAAATTGTCCAAAATCCTAACTATAATATCACCGAATTTAAAATTACTTATCGTCCAGTCTAATAGATCTCTGATGACGTATTTACATGCTAAAATTATCATATGGCTTTGTAAAGTTTTTCTTAGTTTGCCATCCTAGGAGCACTATAAATTTAGCTTCTTCTGAAATAAAAACGTTATTTATAATCATACAAATGACGGTGTTGTAATAATTATAATTGATGTTATGAAGTTATGGGAAAAATTAAATATTAAGACGATTTACGTTGAAATAAAAGGCTTAGAAAACAATTGAAGATGATATAGAATATACATGTATTAAAAAGGTTAATATGTGACATTTATGTTAAGTACTGTATACAGGGAAACATTTGCGCCTGTTTTATTTTCGCCCCTTTCGCCCTCATCAGCTCAGCAGGCGAATTTAAGACTGGGTGAATGTTGTAAATAATATTTCTGTTAACACATCTGCATCTGGGCGAATTGAAGATGGGGCGAAGCCGTATGCATGAAGAAGGACGAAAATAACACGGGGCGAAAATAACCATGTATACAGTATTATTGGAAAAAAATTGTTGATGAAACATACTATCTGAAACACATGACGCACATTTTCCTTGGTCAAATGTGGCATCCCGTTTATTTATAGCTAGAAATTGCATAATATGATGTCGACTAACTTTTGTATTGGTGATTTTCGATGCCATGTATGAGGTTAAAAAATGATTTAATTTCAAAATTGTTAACTAAAGAGACAGTCATTAGAGGCAGCGTTTAGTGTTAAACTATGGGAAAACCATGACACCAGGATACCGATCAGACCCAACCTAACACCATAGTAAAACCCCAACTAAACCCCGGGCTTACTTTCGGGGTTTACTCCAGGTTTACTTTTTGAAAATTCGTGTCCAGTTGGAGTTTACTTTGAGTCCACTCAGGGTTAACTTTTACTGGGTTTACAGTACCGATCAGACCCAACCTAACAGAAAGTAAAACCAGACTAAACCCTGAGTTTACTTTTGAGAGTAAACCCCGATCAGAAGTAGACCCCTGAGGCAGACGCTACATGTGTATTTGGAATATACAAGGGGTGGAAATTTCAGGCAGTAAGATAATTAGATAGAAGATGGGTCTGCTCTTTACATTTCAATATTTAAAAAGGACCATAAAAGCAAACTGCAAGTAAACCCCAACTGGACACAAATTTTCCAAAAGTAAACCCCAAGTAAACCCCCAAAGTAAACCCGGGGTTTATTTGGGGTTTACAGTTTACTCTCGATTGGTACTGTTCTTGGGGTTTACTCTGGGTCTGCTCTAGTAAACCCAGAGTAAACCCCAAAAGTAAACCCAAGGTTTAGTCTGGGTTTACTTTCTGTTAGGTTGGATCTGATCGGTACTGTATATAACCATTTATACTCACTAAAATGTCTACGATTAGATCATAATAAAATACTTTTTAGGTCACCTGAGTAAACTCAGGTGACCTATTGCTATCTGTTTTTGTCCGTCGTCGTGCGTTAACAATTTACATTTTTAACTTCTTCTTAAAAACTACAAGGCCAATTGTTTCCATTTTTGGTGTGAAGCATCTGTATGGTAAGAGGAATGTAAATTGTGAAATTGGTGGCTCTACCACCCCCAGGGTGCCACAGGTGGGGCCAAATATGCAAAAAAAAGCCAAATTTTCAAAAATCTTCTTCTCTACTCCCACACACGTGAGGAATAAACTGATTGCATGGTTATGATGTCCATTAAGCCCTATACCTAAATTGTGAAATTCATGGCCCCTGGGTCAGGGGTTCAGGCTCTAGGGTGGGGCCAATATGGCCATATAGTAAAAATGTATTAAATCTTAGAAAATCTTCTTCTCTACTCCCATAGATATTTGTGAAAAACTAAAAACACGGTTATGATGTCTATGAAGCCCTTTACCAAAATTGTGAAATTTATGGTCCCTGGGTCAGGGGTTCAGGCCCAAGGGTGGGGCCAATATGGCTATATAGTAAAAATGTATTAAATCTTAGAAAATCGTCTTCTCTACTCCCATAGATATTTGTGAAAAACTAAATGCATGGATATGATGTCCATGAAGTCTTCTACCTAAATTGTGAAATTTATGGTCCCTGGGTCAGGGGTTCAGGCCCAAGAGTGGGGCCAATATGGTTATATAGTAAAAATGTATTAAATCTTAGAAAATCTTCTTCTCTACTCCAATAGATATTTATGAAAAACTAAATGCACAGATATGATGTCCATGAAGTCTTCTAATTCATGATCCCTGGGACAGGGGTTTAGGCCCTAGGGTGGGGCCAATACGGCCATATAGTAAAAAATGTATTAAATCTTAGAAAATCTTCTTCTATACTCTCGTATATATTTGTGAAAAACTAAATGCATGGATGTCTTCATGAAGTCTTCTAACTAAATTGTGAAATTCATGACCCCTGGGACAGGGGTTTAGGCCCTAGGGTGGGGCCAAGAAAGCCATATAGTAAAAATGTATTAAATCTTAAAAAAAAAAAGCCATATAGTAAAAATGTATTAAATCTTAAAAAATCTTTACTCCCACACATGTGTTATGAACTCCTCTACCTAAATTGTGAAATTCATGACCCCTAAGTCAGGGTTCAGGGCCTAGCATTTGGAGAGCATTTGGAAAGAGTTGAAAGGAGGGGGGGTAAACAGTTAATGGAGTTATTTTCCCTTGCTTCTTCTTAATGGAGTTATCTTCCTTTGCTTGTTCATGTTTAGTAATTAATTATTGAATATAATGTAATTATAAAGAAGCTGTATGATCAAAAGAGTTATGCAAGGATTTTGTCATTTGAAACTAAAACAGTTTTTGAACTTTCAAAATACACAAATAGACTTGTTAATAGTAAAGTAATAATTGGCTAACTAAAATCACTGATAAAAAGGTAAAATGATTTTGGTATAAATGCCAGATGGTGATTGTCAACGAACGTTATATTCACGAACGAATATTCAAAAACTGAAACAGGAGAAGTGAGTAACTCATGATGGCTTTTAAAGCTGTTTTTTTTTGTTGTTGTTTAAATGCCCACAGGGAGAGTGCCTGTCTGCCCCAGGGGAGGGGGGATGGGAGGTTGTTTTAGATAAAACATGAATAATAACCACCCTGTTATAGCTTTTCTATGAAAACATATACACTTAAAACCTATCCTGAAAAATAATAAATATGGGAAAATAATTTTCTATCAGAGTCTTGCACCTTTTCAATATCAGGTCATGCACTCTTTTATGAGCTTTTAAGTTTTTTGCTAAAATTATAGGTTTAATAGTCCTTTTTGAGAGATTTCAGGCAGGGAGGTGGTCGTCATTACAAATAAAAAAAATTTTCTATTCCAGAATAAAACTTAATTAAATGCATATATGAGACTCCTTGACAAGTTTATCTATGGGTTATGCTACTCAGGTGACCGTTAAGGCCTATTGGCCTCTTGTCTATTGTGCTATTGCTATTGTGCTCTTTGAATTGGATGGGGTATTCCTTATGACAGTCTTGTTTAATAATTTATATAATTAATCAAAATCTTTTTTTTTAAAATGGGGCCAGTATTCTAAAACTCTTCAAAAATGAATATGCAACACATTATTGTTGCAAAATTTCATATTTTAGTTCGAATAAATTGTTCAAATGAGTTTATATTTTGATATATCCCTAATGAAATATAAATAACCAGTGGCAGTGCATAAAATAGAAATATATTTTTATTTTTGCTTACAAGTTATTTAATTAAAAAAAGAGAGATTTTTAGTTCTTACTCTTGAAATTAAGAATAGTACATGAAATATTCCATATTACATGTATTGACAGGGATAGCTGGGCAGATAATAACAGGAAAGAAAGAGATTCAACAGTCATATCTGATGTCCTTGTTGTGTCGACTGAACGATGGGAGGAATTACATGATAAGGTACAACGAGGACTCTATATTGACCGTCCTAGAGGATGCAGCAGAGGTCTTGCAGATTCTTATCAAAGACATGAAACCTCCTCTGTACAATGAGGGAGAGGACCTTCTGAAGGCCATGAGACAGGAGGTAGGGGAGATAAGTGTACTAAGCCGCCAGACAGCAGCACTGACTTAGTGGGTAGCTACATGAAAGAAATGTTACAGTATAAAAAATGTGACCTTCCTGTAACAGTTATGTATATATCTCACTTCTCTCATTCCATGATTTGACATACAATCTGCAAATATTGCATGGTGACATCAATTCTGAAATTCATCTTCATTGGTGTTTATTACATGTATAATCAAATCATATGTTCATAGAGATATACTTAAGAAAGATTTAAATTTTTTTTTGGTAGGGGGGGGGGGGATATATTATAGATTGGATTTTTTAGCTCACATGACCTCATGATAGTGGCTAGTAAAAAGCATCAATGTACAGGGATGAAAAGCTTGAAGTATCTTCAAATTAAAGCAGAAAACATATATATTGTACCGTCTCTAAAGGGGATATAATAAGGAAATAATGAAAACTGTTTAATAGAGTAGGATGTTTCCAAAATTTTCATCTCAAGAACCCAATAGCATATGTAAGATCAAACCTTTTGTACCATACATGTATACCCTTCCTTATATATGGTAGATTTAAGTTTGTTCAAACCACGATCCCCAGGATCATGAAGACACTCTAACAGGGGTTTGAATTTTCAAAAAATACACATAAGAATCTTGTATAATTTGGTTAAATTAAATAATTATATATGAATGAATATTAAGCAAAGAATTCTCAAATGTCTAGTTTGAATTGTTCACCTTAAAATTGTGTTGTCTTATTAGAATTAATCTCTTGATATTCTTTTCTGTTTGAAAATACATGTATCATTTTTATCATTTCAGGCTGTTTATGTTTGCTGTAGAGCTAACAATTTTGATGATGCTAAAGAAGTATTTAATCGCCAGTTTTCATCAAGCGCTGATAAAGGAATAGAAGACAAAGAGGTAAGGCTATAAAACTACATCACAGTGAGGGAAGCTTGCTGCTTGGTCAAGCCAAAATGAATCTCAAAAAAGTTGAATTACCAATTGTATTGAATATACACTATTCTACTGAAACAGTTCAGTTACCTGGTAGTCATCTGCACAATGTCTCTCTGAAATCACTAAACATACTTTCATGAATTGAAGCCTTTTTGTTAAGAAGATTGTGAATTCATAATTTTACTGCGAGGTATGCCCCTTTTATTCAATAATTTTGCATACCATGCCATTCAGTTTTCAAAAAGATTGCCTCGTTTGAGACATTATATAATATCTATTGCATTTTAAACCTTAAAATTGATTACCAGGTATTATTTACATCAGCAGTTTTTTTTCACTCAGATTTAAAAAAAAAAAAGCATGAAAATTTTATGCATTACGCATTACTTGAATTTGTTAATTTTGTATTTTAAAGCACAATAAACAAGAAATTCAGAAAATGTTGAAGTCCAAAAATCCACAACACCATTTACTGACATCACATGGATATGATGATTTCTTGCTGAAAGCCCAGAATTTCTTGAAGCATTTTGTTAACACAGGAAAACCATCTCTTTTGAAGGTACATGTATGCTCCATTTGTTCTGAGGATAGAAAGCCACAAAGAGTCAAATGAGAGGAGAGTTTTATGATTTATTCCTCAATGTTCATTTGCTACCTATGCACTTCTTTTGCATAAAAATATTAAATCTTACAAGCAGAAATATTGTTCATGTATCTCATATATATTGTTAGTAATTCATTGCTCACCAAAACAAAGTCAAGAAATAGCTTATGCTACTAGACAGTATACCCTGGTGTCAGCATCATTGACTTTGAAGCAAGTCCTATATCTAACTTGTAACACGTCCTGACGTAACTACATTTGCGTGTATGGTGCATTTCAGGATATGGTACTTATTGACCTTGATGCTGAATCTGATCTGAATTCAGATGAATGTTTTGGATTAGAGTTATTTGAGCAGTCTCATGATGAACGTATACCTATGTACCGGTACATTTGTAGGTCTAATGCTTTATCAGATATTCTCATAAAAGTCATGCTCAAGTACAATTTTTTATGCTCTGGCCCTGGGGCCTGGTTTTCTCTTCTTGTGTTTTCTGTTGTTACAGTAATTATATAATACATTATTTTTGCAGATGGCAGAGAGTAGACAAGATCATACAACAGCTGACACAATATGTAGAGACAAGTATGTAGAAACTGTTTCTAATGCACTCGTGGATTTAAGGGGAATGAAAATGGCCCAGGGCAGATAATACATGTAGTGCAAACACTCTTTTATATAATTAACTGTGACCCATATCTGTTTTTAGGCGAGTGAATTTGGGATCTTTGATGAAAGTTTGTAATGAAATGGGTGTACCAAAAGAAAGTTCTTGGCCAAACTTCATGGAACAGAGAGCTCTAAAAGAACATTTACTTCAGGTAAAGCTTCAGTCTGTTCAAGTCATGTAGTCTTGATAGAGAATCAGAATTGTGTATAGCGATACAGTTTATATACATGTAAGTAAACATGTACATGTATACCGGTAAATGCAGTGAATATACATGTAACAATTGTGATTGCCATTTTGAAACCTGTTTCAGGTAAATGAAGAGAAAAAGAAACAGACAAACACCAACATCAATGCTAATGCAGGCAAGATATTATTAATACTCCTACTGGTATATAGTAATACCCTCCAAAATCTTCTGAAGAACTACATTGCTACTGTTTGTAAATATATTTTGTAAACATATATGTAATAATAATTCCATTGTTTTTGTAGCATCAACACCAAAAGAGGAATGCAGTCCAAAAAAGTAAGTGATTGGTTACTTTTAATTTGCAAGACAGAGCAATTCATATCTACATCTGGCTTGTTTACTCTTTCATTTTTTCAAACATGTACTTCTTATTATTCATTCCAAATCCTCTTGTGGGTTTATTACCCGGTACACTGAAATACAGAAGTGTCCCTTAATTCACATGTTGACATGTAGGGATTGTAATTTGTTTATCTAAAGATAAATACATGTGCATGTACCAGTTTTGGGAGGCCAAATGCTTCGTTTCCCAGACACTGCTGCATTAGGACAAATGCTGCTGAGATGGTTGATTTTATCGTCATACTAGAGAAGAAAGCTTTGTTTTACTTTTGATATAGTTATGAACATTGAGTTATTCCCCTTTGCATATCTACATCTTGAAAAATCTACTGGACTGCATTCAAGATCATAGCAGCTAGCCTAGCCACTAAGTCGTAAATATCTAGGTCCATTGAACAGACCGCTAGGTCTCCAATTTGAAGTTGGAAATATATAACTAAAGACTAATTACAATGACATTATTTGTTAATTTCAATAGGGAATATTCATTATAACTGATGGGATGAACAAAGTATCACTAAATAAATAAATAAATTTTATGTTTGTCTCAAAGTGGTAACTAGGGTGGCCATCTTCAATATGATGCTTAGCATAAAATATTTAGGCTACGAATATCTACGTAGTGGCTAGATTAACTTACCGTTCAACAACATAGCTGCTACATAGCAGCTAGGATCATGAACGAAGCCCTGTTGTAGGTATTTTGTGCTAGTTACATGCATCACAATCACATTGTTATTACATTTCATTAAAATATTAACATGTCAGTAGAATGAAAGAACATGCCTGCACAACACCTAAACACACTTAAAATTCATGCAAACTAACATCTTTATTGCGTTTTGTTTGACATAGGAGGAAACGTGCAGCAGCCGATGAATCAATAATAGATACATCATTAGCAGCAAGAGTTCAAGAAAATAGCAATCTCAATCCCCATGTAATTCTGAATGCTGAATTGCCACAACTACAAACCAAACTCAATGAAAAGTCCCCCACTAAATCCCTTCCTTCCCCAGGAAAGCTTCGTAACCCATGGTTAGAGGCTGAAGTGAATGAATTCTACCAAGCGGTACAGATCTTTGGCATTGGAAACTGGAGTCGCATCAAGATTGCCATGAGGACATACAGAACCAATGTACAACTGAAGGACAAATGGAGAACTATACTCAAGACAGGGGAGATCAACAGACTGAAAAAGCTCTTTGGAGCTGTTAAAAAATAAGAGAAAAAGAACAAACTCTTTTGATTATTAGGAAGTGAATGACATTGTCAACCTTATTGGAAAACGACAGCAAGAACAACTTTTAAATTATGGGAAGTAAAGAATGAATAGGCTCTCAGGAAAAGAGAGAGGGGATATTTTAAGGACTTTTTATTGTATTTTACATAATTGTTCCAAATAAGATTAAACTTTTATGATAGATTCCAGTGTTTTATTTCCATTAAGAAATTAATACATGTCTAGACAAATATTTCATATACACATAACACACTTTAACAAATTAAACAATTTTATGAGGCACACGTAATGCACACAAACAAGCACTTATATATATAAAGGAATATACTACTGGAGTAGACAGAAAATTGACATAGAATATTCTTATTTACCGGGAAAGATTAAAATCTGCACTCGATGTAGAATACATGAAAAACTTGTTGAAACCAATACAGTAGGTTCAATACATTCATGATACATGTATTAAAATATTCTTATTAAGTACATGATATTTGCTTTATTTCATACATGTATTGTAATGAAAAGTTCAATAAACTGTCCGATGTTCATTTAGTCATCATAATTTCAGCGTTAACAGATAAAATCATGGTAACAATGCACCAAAATCCCTAGCAAATTGGTCCAGTAACAGCATTTAAAAAAAATAAAAGATTTAAACAAATAGTTTAAAAAATATACCCCAAAAGACAAAATTAGTACATGTACAAATATAAACATTACATACCAAACCTTCAATACAGAATAGAGGTCTTGTCATAGTTTTTGTTAAACAAAACCATAATAGTTTATTCATGCAAATGTCTGTTTTTCCATCCTTATACCAAATGTTCAACTTAATAAGTTAAATTTTAAGTTTAAACTCTAGAACTTGAAAACCGGTGGAATAAAGGCATAAGTTAATAATCAAATGCAATAGAATAAAAATTATTTTTGAATGTAAAGCTTGAACAATCACTTGAGTAGAATTCTTAAAATGGCAATAGAGAAGACTGTTTTATGACTGTACACCTGAACCCCAAACCAACATGATTTTGGTAAAGGTCCCCCCTCACATAATCATTTACTATACCTGTAAATATCAAGTGGTTTAACTTCAAGTTTTGAAAAAATTGTTCAATATTCACTTTATGACCAGTAGAACCCCACCCTAACACAAAATCCCCTGGTCCATAAGAGTCATTTTTATTTGGAGGTTTCTTTGGTCTCCCTATGCATTCACTCAAGGTGGTCTGTTCCGATACCAGTATTAGAAGAGCAGAGATTTTCAAAGAATTAATGCATATTAACCATACAACCATTAGATTCTATCCCTAACATCAGAGCCTTGTCCCTGGGACCATGAATTTCACAATTCTGGTATTGACCTTACCTTTTTATCAAACTTGAAATGATTACCTGGTAATTAATATTCAATAGACAGCATCAGACTGTCTCTTGGTTGTATGAAAATTTAATGAACAAATTTATGATAACTTTATCATTAAATCAGTAATTAGATTATTGCAAATGAAAATGCACACCAATTTAGAGCAGTGTAAACCTCTACTCATTTCATATGTTATACATGTAGTACATTTCGATTTAGTTTCTTTGGAATGACAACACCTAAATGGTACAGTAGCTGCCATGGTTTGGGTTTCCAGAATACAAACATAAAAATGCATAGAAATTATAAAATTGGGGTGCAAGACCATAAATGGGCTTTAACTTTATGTCATGTTCAGAAGCTATTTTTTTGGTTCCATATTACACCTCATGAATTTTCTTGCCCTTATATTCACCATTCTCCCTCTACAATCTCTGGTTCATCCATAGTAAAGTCCTGGCTAAGATGAACAGGAGTAGTAAATTTTCTACCTTCAACCAACTTTTGAAGACCCTGAAACATGAATAAATTCAATTAGCTGAGTAACCAATGACTCCAACATGTCCAAATGTACTATCAAAAATTTCAAAATCAAAAATTGTTAATTTTTGCACTTTAAATTTATATCCCATTTGGGCTATCATATCCCAAACAGGCTATTATATCCCATATGGGTGATTGGTCCCAACCTGAAAGTTATAGTCTCTAAGATTTTTTACAAGTACTGAAAAAAATCTCTTCTATAAATTAATTCAATTCAATTCAATGGTTTATTGACATCACCATGTTGGCATACAGCCAAAATGAAATCAAATGACGGACCAAAAAATATTATTACATAAAGGCTATAGCATGCAAAATAGTTCTATACAATACTTCATAGTCCCTGGAAGTGTTTTCTCTGCATAAAGCATTTATCTAAGTAGATACATTATTATACGTTTTGTAGTAATATAGTCACATGGATTAACAATTTCTTTTATAGAATCAATACAACAGTACATGTATAATTTATCATTGAAAATATCACAATATTGAAATTGAAGATTGTCATACACAGGACAGTAAAGTACAAAATGTTTTTCATTTTCGAGTAATAATTTACAAGCATAGCATACACGCTTTTCCTTAGGGATAATTTGTTTACAATATCTACCTGTTTCAATAAATAGTGAATGTGCACTTAATCTTGTTAGCTCATAGGATCTTTCATGCTTTTTCAAGAAAAACATAATCTTGCAACTTATACTTGTTAGAATTTAATATTTTACTGTAAAAATGAAGTTTTCCTGAGTTAGAGGATGAGATTTTGTTCAATTGTTCAAAGATCATATCAACAAAAGTTTTATTTAACTTAAACCTCAAATCCTTATGGGAAATTTCTAAAGATGTTAAGTTTAATTTTTGTTGAAGATTAAAAATCTTGTTTTGCCATGAAGTATAACTTTTTTTTTTTGAAGTTAACTCTTTGTCTTCTTTAAAAGCTGATACTAGAAGTGCATTATTATATGTGGTGTTTGATTCCATATTATTATATAAATTAAACAAACAAGACTTTAATAAAGGAACAATAGTATAGTTTTGGGGAAGATGCATATGGACTACATTTATCACTGCAGGAATAAAGGTGCAAGTTTTTTTTTCCTTTGGTTATTTTTAAGGGGAGACAGGACACGTATCACGTGACTTTCATTACAATGATACTTTGATGTGCTAACTCTATTATGACGTCATAATTGATTTGATTGTATGATGCTATGATGTGATTTATCCATTATGACGTCATACAGGATTTGATAGATCTTTTTCCCCATACTCAACGGCTCTAAAGTAGTCATTTTTACAACATGAGATGGGGGAAATTTAAAATTTTAATTTTAGAAATGTAAATGTATAAAATCATAAGCGTTTAATATAATCGGGTATATATTCTGATAATGATTCGTTCATGTTAATTGATAAATCTAAATAATGCATTACTTTATTGATAGTTTAAAACAGAAATTGTCACAAAAGGTCATAATTCCAGAATAAGGGGTATGGGTGATTCCTATTGTAGTATCTCTCTTGAATGGCAAGAAAGTGGCCATGAAAATTTTATAAGTAATAAAGCGCATGCTACGGTTGATATATGAAATTTTTTTCAAAAATTAATTGACAAGTTTTTTTGTGACATCACATTTTGTTCAAATTTAGAATCAAAAACTTCAAAATTTGAAGCGCTGATTTGAGCAATATTTTGATAAAATTATGATATTGCTATGTAAAAAGGCCATGTTGTAATTGATTTTGAAATTTGTTTCCATTCTTAAAATCAATGAATATAATTTGCAAATAAATTCCATCAAATAAAATAATTATTGCAGAAAATTGAAATTGTTAAAAAAATTCATAATGACAGACAAGGGGGATAATTCCTATCAAAATATCTTCCTTGCAAGGTAAGAAAGTAGTCATGAAAATAATGCATGTTGTAGTGGACATCTAAATCTAAACGTGCTAAGAAAAGCAAAAAAATTTATTGACAAATAATTTTACACTGCAACGTCCTGTTCCCCCTTAAGGAAGGGGGGGTGGGCTTATATTTATATAATTCCAACATATATTTTCTTACATACATGTATATAAATTCCATTCAAATCAAACCCTTGTTATGGGATGGTGATTCAAACAAGTTTATATTTCTACAATATTATGGAGAGCTCTACTATTATTCACAAGTTTTAAGAATCTCAGATCTGCCCCTTGATAAATGTTGTCATCCTTGAGATTTTGTCCATTCATCCTATATTATATAATATGGTATATAAATTGATATTAAAAGAAATTCTACTATAATCTACCGTAGTATTATTTGTATTGATGCATTTTACATAGTTGTAACATGTTTCCCATGGTTAGTTACATGTATAATGGAGAAAATATGAAATTCAGTTGGAAAGATGGGATCTATTTTGCTCTCAAATATTTCCAAATGCATTTTGAAAACTGGCCAAATTAAATCAGGTCCAGATTAGACTACCGTTACATGTTCCAGTCCTTGTGAACTCAGTTTTACACTGTACTCAGAGCAATAGATTGTTAAGTCTACTCTTACCTCTCCAGCATATGACACAAGGGGCGAGATCTCACTCTCCACAAACAGTGCCTCATCCTCTCCTTTTTGACTGTAAAATATAAGCATACATGCTAAAATGTTAAAAATCACACATTATTGTATAACACTAGTAAACAGATTCATCCATCAGTCAAAGCCTTTTCTGTTCTCATAATAAATGATCACAATACAATGGTACAACAAATATTCCAATTCAATGCAATATGTAACTCTCCTCACATTCATTTTGTTCTTTTTCACCAGTTCGTATAAATAAAATAAGAACTTAGCAGTATAGTATTAATTTTTGTTTGAGACTTATTTACCAGACTTTTTCAATTTTTGTGAGTTTCAATCACTGTGTTTAATGTGACATATACCACTAGCAAAATTGAGAATTTATAGTACTGTATGTGAATTTGTGAAAGCTCATATTAACTTAATGGTTAGAATTAAAACAATGAACATAAAATGAGTAACACTTAAAACAGTGGGGTTTTTTCCCTAAAAGTAAAGAAGTTTTCTTGGGAGGGAATTGACTATAAAATCCTGTTATTGTCCATAAACAAACCACAATTCAAAGTGAAAGATTGTCAAATTATAATTACTGGTAACTAAAAATTATACATATTTCAGATATTAATTAATATTTAACAATGAAAACAACAATACAAACCGATCTCCACTGCCTTTTTCTTCTCCTTTCTTTGGACTATCAACAGACAACAAACACATGCATAATACAAAGGTCATGCAAAGGATGTTGAATTGACCAAGCTTGTAAGTAATGTAGAAGGAAGTTATGAAAAAAATACAGGTCTGTGCACTTTAAAGGCAAACAAAAAAGATTTTTATTTCAGACAAAGTAAGCATGATTATTAACTGTTTTATTAACTGTTTCACCCATGCAGTTCTGCAAAGGTTTATTACTGGTACATAAAAGTGGAGTTAAAGTTAGAAACATTTTATGTACCGTAAATCAAAGAATAAAATTCAACTGTGCTTTGTGAGTTTTTAATCAAATTGTATTGCGTTATCATGAAAGAAAATTTTGTAATTTAATCAAATAATTATTGATAACGGTTGATGTCTAGTACATGCATTACCTGGGTATGTGTGGTATGAGGTTTCCGTCTTTGTCCACAAACTCCGCCCCGGCCGCCAGGAGATAACGATGATGGAGATTAAGCAGCGAGCGTCGACACGTGGTAGGTGTGTCCTTGTCAGCAGTATCCGCATTCTTCAGGGGAGCAAACTCATCTTCCCGCATTACCTCCCATACAGCAAAACTCCTGTCCCATTAAAAGAGAAAGCCGCAAACAAAACAAGGGGGAACAACAAAGGAGATCGGGGGTCCACAAGTAACAACATCGCAGTTAATAATGGCAACAGAATGGGGGATTTCGATCATGCAGAACAAAGGGAAAATATTTATTGATTATACAAAAATGCAACAACATGCCACAATTCAAGAAAAATAATATATATCATGCGACATTTATTTATTGGGGAATTAAATGCATTATTAGTGTAAACAATGAACAAATTTGAAAATTATACATACCCACAAAAGAAAATTAACATGGAGAAAAAAATAATTCATATATATACCGGTATGTAAGAGATAGTGTGATAATATTTATAAATACATGTATTTCTGTAGTTTAACTTCAAAATAATTAGTTTTACACTATTATGGAAATTTGTTTTAATATGTATTACTTGTTAATTCCAGATAATGTAGAAAACAAATCATATGTGGCATAGAAAATAAATTTGGGCAATGGATTTTTAGAAGTGAATAGGGCTTAATTATAGAAGTTGTTACAATATGTTATCTCAGTAAGAAGCTGTTCTAGATACTTACGTTGCAAAATGAAACACATCAAAGACAAATTTTTCCATTTTTATGCCATTAGGAGAGTCAGGTTTTAATGTGACTTTGCTATCTTGTTCACTAACATAAGGAATCTTCTTTTTAGCAACATGGTGCTTTAACTGTTTTTCTTGTGCCGGTCTAGGAAAAAAAAAGAAATAGAATAAAAAATAATTATCAAACAACTAGAAACAAGCATCTTTATGTATGGTAAATACAGGTGTATCAAATATCTTATACCTCTGAAATATTTCTAATTTACCTAAGTTTTTATGCTATTAATAATACGCACTTGCACATTCATGCATTTATTACTTCTTCATTTCTGTTTAAAGACTTATATATATCAATTAATATATTGGCTTATCTTTACAACCGAAACTTGTTTCAACCTAGTAAAGTTTCATCAAATTTCAATTGTTATTAATTAACAGGATTTTTACTAAACTTTGGGGATACCTGACATTGATGAGAGCTTACTATACACAAAACTTAAGAGTACTTGGTAATTTCAATATTAATTAATGAATGAATTATTGTTGCAGCAAGATTATGCATCCCTGAAAAGATAATGAGCGAGAGAAAAAAATCTTACTCTGACACAAACTTCAGGAAGTCCAGTGTGAAGAAATGGTTACAGATATTGCCAGCGTTGAACATTAGCCTCCCATTTGCATCTCGTTTCTCTGCAGTTTTTAGGGTTATCTCGCTGTATTCAACAACCTGATATTTACCTTCTACTTTACAAACAACACCAACAGCCTCAGTAGGAAACGCTTTCTCTACAACCTGCAAAAATATCAAGAACATGTATACATCATTACAGTTTTAGTTACAAATAGTGGATAACAGTTTTCTCTTTAAGATAAACTTTTCCCAATATTAATTACTTGTAATACTTCATTTTGCATAAAATTTATGACTTTCACTAGTTTATGGGATAAAATATTTGCATACACGATAATTTCTGTATTTCAACAATTTTTGTTGTATAAAGAGTTATTCCCCTTTAACCATGTCTTTCTCTTTGCAAGTACATGTTTATCAATTTTCTTTTCTTTTTTAAAATCAAATTCCATCTGCAAATATACCACAAGATAGTTATTTTGCTTAGGATGTATGTTTTTAATTAACATACACTGTATATATACTCAATCTCACACTAGTGAATTGAATGGGAATGGAAAAGTGACAAGCTATGGGCAAAGCCAGAAACCCATGACCAATCTCCCTTACGCTTACTGAAAGTGAGCCAACTGACTTATTTTGTTCACATGAAACATTCATTTTGTGGTCTGGTTGAGTTCTTCAAATTTTTGTGACGGAAATCTCCCAAATGGCCATATTTTCATTGGAAATGAAAATGAAAGCAATAAAATTCAGTGAGTTGGCTCATTTTATCACATGCATCTATGGCAGATTGGCTTTGGGTTTCCAATGATGAGCTTGAGGCAATAATATGTTAATTGTATGGGGATTGAGCTATGCCCTTTTAAGTGTAGTCTGTAAAGAGCAGAATTTGATGTAAAGAGCAGAAATAGATACAAAGAGCAGAATTAGATACCTTGGCTCCACAATTAGCCCCTTTGCTCAAACAGAATCCAATGAAGATTGGGTCAGCCATTTTGACCAGTATGTTGTCTACACAATATACATGGACATATTTGATCCCTCTGGCCTCCATATTCTTCAGTACACCACTTTTATGCAAAGCCCGGTACAAGCCTCCATTGCCATCTATTGATCGCAGATATCAAAACAAATTGACCATTTATTATCCATTGTCAATAGCATTTAAAGCTACCACTTTAATTAAAAATTTAATTCTTGACTGTTATTAAGTGTAAAATACAAAGTAACTATGACTGTTATCGAAAACAAGTTTACTTGTCAGAAGCATTCACCTGTATCAAATGAATTTGAATTGTACCGTAACCTTACCCGGAGCTAGAGCCACCTTGTGGGGCTTTTCTAGGATGATTTTGCCATCAAATCCTATACATGGGAGGAGACTTTGTTCAAATAAAACAACATCATCTTCTTGAAGCCCAAAGTACTGGTTTTTCTTAAAGAAGTCCAGAGTGGCTTGTTTGGTATGTTCACTGGTCATGATGTACCTAATAATAAAATACTAATGCAATTAATTTAATCCATAAAGTAATGGTACAATACAAGGAAGCTGGACTCAAAAAGAAAAAGATATTGTTTGAATTTACAGTAGAATGAAATGTTGCACAGTCAAAATAAAACTATTTAACCAGTATACTGTAATGATTTGATTAATACTGGATCTTGATATGCCATATTCACTTTAAATTGCAACTTCTTGGGCCTTTCCAGTCAGTCAAAAAAAAAAAAACAACCTTGAATGCATTACATAGGGGTTCATGACAATCCCCCTGTTCAAAAACATTGTTGTATTTAAAATGTAGGGCAATGAACAATCTGCTCAGATTAGAGATAAGCTTCAATAAATTGAATGATATATACTAACCGGAAAATATACAAAAGAAGAAAGTTCTGCCGGAAGCCCAAAAAATTGCAATTTTTATTTTTTTGCAATTCCAGGGGCACATGAAAGGGAATCTTGTCATTTAGACATTGGTTTCCTGAGATTTGGATTATCAATAAAATGCTTTTACTAACACACAATTTTATTCTCACCAAGGTATCTTACAACTGCTCCCCGTCACTGCCTCCCCTAGCCTCTGAAGCTTCAGAAGGCGTTCAGCCTGTAACTGATAGAGTGTCTTTCCCGACGGTAGGCCCACATTGTACATTCCTTTGGGGTACGGAACACCTAGTCTGGTTCCCTGCCCACCAGCCAACAGTAGAACAGCCACACGACTCTCTCCTATCTCAGTCAGACCTGTAAAGTTAGCAAATTTTTCAAGAATGAAACACAAACTATAAATTTCATGTGTATCTGTTTTTCTTTTCATCTCTTATCTAAAATTTGTTCTTTGTTAAAATAATTAAATCATAGCAGATTAAAAAAAAATGTGAATCATAATTTTACCATTGCATATCAAGTAGAGCAAGATTCATCTACACAGAAATTATATCAATGTACTGCAAATATGTCAAATTAAACATGTAACTGCAATTGATAGTAAATAAAACTTGGTCTTACAGTTGCTTTATAAATTAAAAAGTGGACCCCATGGTTCAATGGTCATTGGTGTTTCTTCCAGTAGATATAGTTTAAGCCCAGCTGTGGTCGCTGGAAGTTGTGTGTTGTACCCTTAGACAATTAAGGCACTTTATCTACATATTGTACTTTACAGTCCACCTAGCTAGGTACCAGCTTATGCAGTTGAGCTGTGATGGACTTGTGTCCCATCCAGGGGGAGTCTATGACTCTCATTTGCTTAGCACCATGGAAACTGGAGATATATAAACACTGGTCCTATGTGTCTTCATGGCTCATAGTAATAACTAAGTTAACTATGTCCAAAAAATAATTAGGTCATCTGTTTGTATACAAATGATAATTCTGAAGAAACCAATGCCATTTTTTTTTTTACATTTAAACATATTTTATTGAATAATCAAATGGATTGGGCAACAGGCAAACCCTCTCCAAAATTTTTGTTGTTCTGGTGCTTAGAATGTGCATGCTAGTGTATGGAGTGACAGGCGTAGACAGTATATCTAAAGGAAGATCTCCAGACATAAAATGTCCTGTTATATCTAAAGTCTGCGTCACCTCCGGCTTCACAATGACCCGAAGTAAACTGGTCTTGATTTATGTCAGAGTGGGTAAAACTTTGTTTGATGAGTTGTAAATTTTGCTTATCCTCCAGTAATAAGACTGAACATGAGGCACGGTAAACAGTTGTCAGCGTAAGCTCCCTGATAACCTTGTTGACATACACCCACCCAAAGTAGATAAAACTGGACATCCTCAAACACTCTCAGGTGAACAGGTAAAGTATACATACATAACACCGAGACTTTATATTACAACCGCTAATGTAAATCAATCTAATAGGTACATTTTATGTTTGAAGTTTTCTACTACTGAGGAAGCTAGGGTAGAGGGGGATTCTAATCATTTGTGTCTGTTCCTGATGACCCTGATCACTTTGAGGGCATTTACATGTAGATATTATGATATTGTTAAAGCTTTAAGAAAATATACAGCTCATAAATACAACTGCATATATGCATGCATATGCTAATCCCTCGGATCCATAGGTTTATTAGCCAAACCAATTTTGACGTATACCTGCTGATAAATTCCTTTTGTTTTTAAATCTTTAGTCACAAGGTATAAAACTTTTTCGTGCCTTTCACAGACTTAAACAATTAGGCTATTTTGTCTGAAAACCTTCCCAACACAGGAATTGATGACTGGCTAGGCAATCAAGGAGTGCTAATGCTACTTTATTCTTATTTCTACATATCTATGTACAGCATAATTAATTCCATTCTAGAATCCTTTATGATTTACTTAGAATGGATTTTAATTAAAATTGCCATAAAATGCATAAATTTGGCATTCAGAATTGACCTAATCATATATTAAATAATATTCTAAAACTGAAAGGACTATTAACTACCGGTATTTAACTCATAATAGTTGCCCCTTTGTTCCTTATCTAAGAGTACTGTAACAATTAAACGTTCAATGTATATGTAAATATAATTAATATTAGATATCTCCACCCCCACCCCCTAGAGATTGCTCTCTCTCTCTTCTCTCTCTCTCTCTCTCTCTCTCTCTCTCTCTCTCTCTCTCTCTCTCTCTCTCTCTCTCTCTCTCTCGTTAAATCTTGCTTATTTTTTAAACGTAATAATAGTAACATGCAAAGATTTCAATATTCAAAATTTTAAAAATAGTTATGGTTCTGATTGTAAAAAGTATTTATTTTTAAAACAACTTAGCAGTTCTGACTGCACAATGCACATGGCATTTAAACTAAATGTATTTTACCGTAACACAAACTTTAAATCTATTGAAATTGTCTACTCATGCAAAACATTCTTAGTGTGCTACATTGGAACCAGGAAGAGAAGAAATGTTTTCAAATGCTGACATGGCATGCAATAAATAATAAGACAAGTGCAAATTCAAAGAGTGCCGAGGTTTTTGTCATTGGATAAAATCAATAAAATCTAAACCTATATATAAAATGTAAGATAGTAAACTAGGAAGTGAATTTTTTTGTTTTTGTAATTTTATTTTACTGATAAGGGCAACTGTACAGATAAAATTATTTATTTACCATACATATCTGACTAAAAATTTGATACAAAAATCTTTTTATCAAGCTAAATAACACTCATACTGAATATCAACTGGATGCCTCTTCATTAATAGGATTTGTCTTCTACTGTTTTAGATTTGCATCAGTAAATGAAATTCATGGGAAACTATGCAGTTTGTTTAAATTGTTGAAAACAATATATACTGAATACTGTAAATGTATTATACTTGCATGTACGATGTTTGGCGGAAAATAGTTTTTTAACAAGTTGGTATGGATTTGAATTAGCGTATTCCTGACTTAATTCTTATACATATATGCATGACATTTAGCAATGTACTTGAGTTAGCGGAAGCTGCATTCCGCTAAAAACGCTAAATAGAATACCGGTACACAGCCAAATGTAATACGTATACAGTAAGTAAATACAAATTTTTTTTATAAATGTAGGTAAAATATACCTCAAATTCCCTAAAGATATGTATTTTATGAAACAGTAATAATTATTACTATAATCAAGCTACAATCACTTGTCACTTGGGCTACCAGTATCTGTTATTATTTCATTGGTCAGAGTTGAAACCACAATTAACTATATGTATTGGGTACAATAAACTATTACAACATTATTGTAAGTAAAAAATCTATCAAATTCCCAAAAGGTATGTATTTATGAAACAGCATACAATATGTGCTTATGTAAATGAAACCCAAATATAACAATAATCAAGCTAGAGGTCAACAGGAATTCAATTAGGCAATTTATTATAATTTCGCTGCAGCTGGTCAATTCAAAATTGATAATTTTTGCTGTAGCACATGTCCAACTAAAAAGACTTGAATTAGCTGGCACATTACATCACATGCTCTTAGATTTTTAAGTTACAGAGCAACACAATAGCCCTGAGGCTGATATAATAAACATTTGATGCTCTTTTTGTAACAGTTCTCACAGGTATTTTGATTTAAGAACTTTCAGATATACATACCATCTACATCATACTGAAGTAGATCCTCCTGTTGTGTGCTGACCACTCGGCCACATACTTCCTTGGGCAGGGGTTCCAAGAGATCATCCAGTTTCTCTGAGG
The DNA here is from genome assembly GCA_020458035.1 of Magallana ariakensis. Classification (NCBI taxonomy): domain Eukaryota; kingdom Metazoa; phylum Mollusca; class Bivalvia; order Ostreida; family Ostreidae; genus Magallana; species Magallana ariakensis. The sequence continues at coordinate 47,570,498 of CM035818.1, read as the reverse complement.
CAGAAGCTAGGTCTTCCATTGCAGATTTAAAGAATTCATTGATTTCTTTGAAGTCCAGGTGGTTAAGTTCATTGTAGAGTTGACTTTTTTCACCATCTGAGAGTTTATCCCAATATTTCATCAGATGCTCCTGGTTAGCTTCGGCCAGGCGTGTCTTCAGTCCTTCTACATCCATGTCACTTGTGAACAGTGTTTGTGAAAAAATTCAAAGAAACCTATAGAAACAGAAACTTTCATGTCATAATGATAATGTAAGGAAATGTGGCAAGTATACAGCAATATGATAAAACAAACACCGGCTGGCCGGCCCTTAAATACATATACTTGAAGCTCTAAATATTTTATGAAATGAATACTATTCCTAGTTGAATGATAATGATACTAACCTAATTGTAATCACACGAGATTTACACAGGAATTAAATCCAAATGTCAACTTGATCTTTGACTCTCCATACCAATTAATTAAATAGTATTAAATGATGATAAACAGTTAAGACACATTGTTACAATTTATATAATGTAGGTTAATCAACTGTTGTACATGTTATACAACTTTATTCTGAAATGAAAGTGCAGAACAGGTTTTAATCCTATTGATTTACTGGATGCACCTAAATTTTAATGCACTGCAACTTGACCATTTCTAAGAATTTCGTTCATGTTCCGGAATTTTCCAAGAAACGAATTTTTTTCACAGTGATATAGGAATTTAATATATCATGGGTCTGGTATATTCAGGGGTGTTCGCAATACAGTCCTTTGAAGATGCCATTTAATTGAAGTCACATTACCCTAGCGCACCTACGATCTGTCATACACGAATCTACCGGTATATATAGGTTAATAAGTTTCAATTATGTTTCAGTGTTTTATTTATATACTCAATTAATTTCAAAGCGGCAATTCCCGATTTTGCAATTTTTATCAAACTTCTAAACATTTAAAGATATAAAGACGAAAAAATGTAATGCAAAACTTACCTGTTCCAGTACAAAAACTTTTACTTCCAAGACGGCTCTCTGAGCTCTGCAGACGAAATATTGTTTACCGGAACTGACACGTGTAACGACGAAATTGGAAGTATCTACGCTATGAAATATAAACCCAGAAACACACAATGCAACATATAGCCACAATGTCTTCTGTGTATTTTTTATATTGTTAATTATATAGCTTACAGTTAGACAATTAGACGACAAAAAATCGTTTATACCGGAGAAAAATTTAGTGATTTTACCAGAGAATTAAGATAGGGTCAAGGGTCAAAAACCGAGGTAAACAAATACCGAATTTGCACGGTAAAATGAGAAGGTAGTTTACGTTCATCGCATTTTATGAATACATTTGCAGCTGCTTTTATTTTGCAGAAATGATTTATGTTTATCTATATTAAACATATTTCAGGTTAACCTGCATAATCTCGGAAGACGAGCACCTGTTTTTGACGGATTCCAGACTGATCCTACAGAATTTAACAATACAGGTATGATTACTTCTCTATATACATTGCATATGTGTATTTACTATTGCTTATTCCCATCACTACGAGTATGTATGATTTCAAAACCGTATACTCATGTACATGTACGATGGTGAAGTAGTTTACATATGAATGCGTAACGGGATGGGAGAACTGATAACCGACGGACCAGACCGGGATTCGATCTGGTCACCCTAGTCAGGTGCTCTATCAACTGAGCTATCTGGCACTGGTGATCAAACCGGTCTGAACGTCACACCCCCACCCCAATTAAATGATCTTCTCCCTCGAAGTTCAAACATGACAGGCAGGTTCTTTCCCCTGGCAGGAGCTAGTTAACCAGAATGTCGGTTCTAAGGGTTGGTCCTGGCTTCAAATGTAATGGGATGGGAGAAATAATGATGGACAATATTGGTATTTGAACCTGGGCCCCCTATATATATAATAATATGGTAGTGAAGTGCTCTACCAATTGAGCTATCTGAAGAAAGTGATCAATTATAATTGTCTAACTGACTGTCACATTTGAATGTTAATGCATGATTTATCTTGCCAGATTAGGCGTCAATCCAAATATCAAGCAAAGCCAAATCTCTGCTGAGATTACAGCATCTTTGAGACATGAATTATTACATCTTCTATTTGAAAATAAAGTAAAAAAAAAATTTCTGGATTAATGCATCTATCTATTTTGTAGGACCCTATTTTGAGCTATGTTATATCAGTATGTTCAGCTTTCCACAAAGAGCATGGCTCTGGACTGAAGACTTTGCTTTACCTCATCACTGAGATTTACAAACTCTCCAGTTCACTTCATCAACAGGTATTACTGATATAATTACAATAACTCTGCATCTACAGTTTAACTTCGATATCTCAAACACTGATATCTTGAATACGATGGATATGTCGAAGTGATTTGTAAGTCCCAATTACTTATTTTTAAAGTATTTTACCCTCAATATCTCAAATACTCGTATATCGCGAAGTTTTTAAACAGTCCTTTCTAGTTCGAGATAACAAAGTTTGACTGTAATTTATTTTCAGAGAGCCCGTACAATGTACATTTGAATATGTTTTACGATGCGACCGTTGGGGCGAGTGCAGCATAAATTGATTTGTAAATACACACAGGTACATGATAATAGATTAAAGCGTGGTTTACCAAATGGATGCATCAACATGAATAAAAATAAAATATTTTACGCTCAAATATACATGCATAAACAGTTATGTTTTACGGGGGGTGATCTGGAGGGCGAAACCATTAACAACTATCACAAGTTCACTATCAGATTCATTAGAAACGTGCACAGTTGGATCCGCCGATCTTTTTTTTCATTACACTAAAGGTCGCATGCTCAGTCTAGACATTGTGACGTCATGTTTGAGTAGACATCACTCAACAGTTTCCGTCAATGTAACAATGCTCTGAACAATTTGCCAAGAAAATAATTTAAACAAATTGATTAAAACCATTATTTTTAGAATCAGCAGAATATTTAAACTTTTATTCATCTTTTAAATGCATGGGATTCTTAAAATACATTATACCTGTTCTCGTGAGATCATGACATTGGTAGCCATTTGCAATTTACATGGAAATGTGGGTACGAATCTGACGACAGAATTTTCAGTATGGGTAGCAGTAGTCCGAATTTTTTCTTCGCCCAGGTGTTGTCGTTAGAGCTCACCACCCACTGCACTCACCATAAGTGGATTCAGATTTTATCTAAACTTATTAAACCACTTAATTCACATACTATGTACATGTACCTATTTGCCGGCTATGAGGACGATAGCAAGTTTGTTGTCCCCCAAGACAGCAACTATTTCCTGAGGGGAAGTCGAGGGTAATACATATAGTTGCTGTCGAGGTGGACAAAGAACTTGCTATCGTCCTCATAGACAGTAAATATGTATTTTATTATACCTAAAAAAACCTTTATCGGCGATGCAGATTTTCTTGATGGTAAACAAATAAGGGTTATCGTACTTTAAATTTAACGTAGCGACTCAGATAGCTGCAGGTCTGTAGCTCCTGGTCTGAAAAAATTCAGATGGACGACCTAGGAGCTACAGTGCCTCCCAAAGAAAAAAACAACTGCAAGTTACAGTGCACAAAAAATTGCACTAGTTTTGGACTGCTCTAGTTTTGGACTGATTAACCTAATTTACACACAAATTCTGTGGAAAAAAATAGTACATGTACCATTAAATTCTTCAGACAATATACTACTGATATCATCTCTTCACTTGCTCTAGACTATATCCTTCCAAACAGGCTAACCGACCTCAGAAAATGAAGTATGTTAAATTCATGTCAAGATCGAGAGTCCCCATTTTAACATCTACCGGTACTGGTAAATAAATTGCACCACTTCACTTTACGGGGCTGGTGATGGTGTATAAAAGAATATCACATGCAAGTTAAGTGACGATATCTGTAGAACATGTAAAAATTTTACACATTCTATACAAATATTTGATTCCAAAAACTTCCTCGGACATTTTAAATGTCCGAAGAAGTTTTTGGAATCAAATATTTGTATAGAATGTGTTTGGAAATAAGATTAATCAGTCCAAAACTAGAGCAACTTTTTGTGTGCTGTATATTGCAGTTTTTTTTACTATGGGAGGCACTGTAGCTACCCAGGTAGTCCATTCAAATTTTTTCAGACCGGGAACTATATAGACCTGCAGCTACGACTCGGATAGCACCAGAGGTGATCTGAGTTTAAAAATGAGGGAAATTGAATGCTGCCGGTGAATAGTTTCGATGACTATTCTCCATGGGCAGATAGCACAGGAACTATTTCACGGTTAGATAGAATAGCATGTTTATTCGTTGTAATTTTACATAGAAAATATTCACAAATATATTATAAAATGACAATATTCATTGTCAGTGAAATGTAGGCACACTTGATCCCATGTTCATGTACACACAAGGGATTTTAAAAACATGTCTTATTAAAACAAACAAGAAATACAAAGACTTATGAAGGTAAATTACTAAAGAAGAAGGCATTTGTTTGATTCCTTCCTCTTTGAAAAGTTACTGTATTATATAATTAAGTGTATTATTTTTGGCGTGTACAATATATGGTGAAAATTGATTTTCAAGAAGTAAGCATAGATTTTTATTAGTGTATTTCTGGATGCTACTATTCTTTTACACATATGCATGGCATTTAGTGATGTACTTGATTTAGGAGAAGCTGCTTTCCTCCAAAAATGCTAAAAAGAATACACAGCCTAATGTAATATGTTTTTAGTAATTTTGATATATACAAAAAAATTTTACAAATTGTAAATATCGTACTCTATAATACTTTTGTTCTCCCTCAGACTGAAATGTCACACTTTCATTGGTTTATATTTTCGGCCTAGTGACCCACGGGAGGTAAGAGAAGCGAGACCGACCGTGGGTTTCTGACGATGACATGACACATGACTGCTGGATATATATCTCTATGTCCATCTGGTGAGAATCAAGATTTCGCAATATGGCCGATGCTTCGCCTACTCATCCCGACATTTCATAATATTTAATACCGAAACCGCATCCCACAAGTTCTTAAAATATTTAGAGTAGTTGCCCTTTTGAATTACTTTTAAGTTAGAGTAGTTGCCCTTTGAATTGACGTCACATTGTTGTGTCTGTAGCAGAATAAACTGGCAGCTTCGAGATTTGCTCAAACCTCTGCAGAGGAGAGGGAGAAAAGTTTAAAATTGAATATCAACAAAACATTGTAAGTAAACAATGGTGCAGCGAAGATTTTCACAGAGTATTTGAAAGCTGAGAATGATAATTTTAAAGAGTTTGATTGTGTAAAATTGGATGAGATGTAAGGCCACTTTTACATGGATTTGCATAGATCATCGCTTTTTGTGAATAACTGTCTCACTTGATAGTCCACGGGAAAACAAGACACTTATTAGGTTTTACTTCGCCGTCTATCAGATTGATCAACCCGATATATTTCTGTAGTCAGTCAGTATCTACTAACCTAATAATAATAGTGGTGCAGATTTACAAGTTTATATGTCATTGAATGGATTTGCCATTGATATATAAGGAATTTGCTCGACCAAAGTATTGAAGTTTCCAATTATTTTATTTAAATTTTAGGGTATTCCTGCCTGCCAGATTCAGAGTCATCTCACAGAAAGTTTTGAAATTTGCAAAGATGCTGCTAAGGAAATTGAAATCCATATACAGAGTTGTCATAGAGAGAACGATACAGAAAAACACTCTGCACAAAAGGAAAGAACAAAAAATAAGGAACATTTACCTTTATATGGGTATTTGGAGTCCCTTCACGATCAGAACAGTGATGATATACCAGGGAAAAGGCAAATAAGAAAAAACGAAGTAGATGTAAGCAAAATTCCTGTAGTTGAACTAAAGATGTCAAACATGCAAACTTTTGAAAATGAGGAGGATTTGGAGGATGTGGACTGGTTCTTTACTGAGGATGAGCCCTTGGGAACCAGCCAAAATGGTCCTCCAGGAGACCTGGTAAAAGGGCATTGTATATCAAAGGATTATTTTGATGTTGAAGTGAATGAGGTTATTCAACAAGGTGTTCAGATCACTTCATTAAAATCCGGAGAGGTCAGTGAATCAAGTGATGATGAATTTGAGGACTGTTTTGTTGATATTCCAAAAGTGACAAAATCAAGTACTTTTCGTAGTGAATCATGTGTTACCAGAACACAGTTGTCCCATGATAGTGGGCCCACAGATCTGGCTTTGATTTCCAGTGCTTTGAAAATTGACAGTAAGGCAAGAGCCCATAGAAATATTCAGCTTGTACAGGGCTCAAATGATGGTGAATTTGACCAGTGTTTCAAGGAAAATGGTTATTTTTCAGAACAAGAGTATAGTCAGCAAACTGAAATGCCAAATGTTAGTAATTTTGTAGAGAAATATGAAGTTAATCAGGATCAGCTTTTGAAAAACGTGTGCAGTATCAAAAGTAGTCACAGTAAAGTCAAAAACTGTAGTAGACATTTCAAAACCATAGAATCAACTTTAGAAGAACTTACAGACGATGTTAAATCAAATAGAGAATGTAAAGAGGCAGCATTTGAAAAACATTTTATTCCCAAAACAATAGAAAAAACTTATGACCATTCTACATTTGGAGATGTTAACATATTGCTCTCTAAATTAAAGGTAAAATCAAGCTCATCAAAAGTTTTAAATAGAAGTCGACACTACAAGACATTTGATAGCACTTTGGAGGAGTTAAATAAATCTGAGAATTTGGAAGAATCTCCCCTAATCTCTCCTTCAATCCTGAATAGGAAAAAGGCTATTTTGATTGAAGAAGGAAAACAGGCGGAAACCAATTCTGTTCATGGGATACAGAAGATTACAAGGAACCAGTCCATGGATTGTGATGCTGGGTACCAGTCCATTGCGAAGGCACTGAGTCATGGTTGTGAGGAAGTAATGGATGTTGTTCTTCAAGTGGCAAACAGGCAATCTCAGCACCAAGACACTCTAATGTAAGTAGTAAGGTTCATCAAGTATTTCAATTTCTCTTTGCAACTTGCCAAAATAATTACCTGGATAGACTTTCTTACTACATCAGAATCATGAATGACATGATGCATTATGCTAATCCACATGAAGTTTTTGTACAATATTTTGTATAAAATTTAGGAGCATGAGTTTTATACTTAAAATAAACTGGGTAAGGGACAGTTTATGCTTGTTATAAACCCATTTGAAGTGTATTATTGGAAAACTGTCCCATCCCATTTATGAAAACTGTGGAATCATCATTGTTTGTGGGGGACCAATGTTTGTGGCTTTCATGGGTAATTATAACCCTTGCCCACGAATTTACATCCTCAAGAACCTATACAATATCATTTGTTTAATATTTATTAGAATTATCCTGATTACACTACCAACAAAATTACGTCCCCACAAACCAGGAAAATTTTGGCTACCCACGAACATTGACCCCCACGAATAAAAATGATTCCACAGTATTCCTACATATTAATAAAAGGTAGTCAATGAATTCATGTCTTAAATATTCTTGCTTTTTAAAAAGTATCTCATAGTTGTGCTTATAAATATTAAAAAATACACATAAATATCACAGCCAGACATTCACATATAACACATACGATGGTTTAATCATATGATAACTATTAATTGGAAAATAATTGTACTCTCTGATGTCCTGTACTCACCTAAGATACCAGTACATGGTGGTCAAGTTGACTAAATTTGTTCAGGTTGAACGAGTCCAGCGTACACATTGTGACGTCCGATAGGCAGGTGCTCTCTGACAATCCTGCTATTGTAGAGGGCACTGTAATCCCAGTCCCCAGTGACATCATCACGACCCTCATCTCCAAAGGGGAGCAACTCCTCAGAACTGTGGTACAAAAATCTCTACCTCATTATGTTTTATAATAGTTTAAAATTTAAAAAGTAGCATGGATTTTTCTAAATTTCAATATAAGTGTTCATACTTAGATATGGAATTTAATCTTGCTGATAAAAATCTTTATAATGAACTTTATAATAAATACATAAAGTGTAATAGAAACTGATTGAAAGTACTTGCTTCATGGTAAGGTGTTTAAATCTTTTATATAAAATGTACAGGTATATCCTTTGAAAATCTTAATTCAAACTACACGAGTAACACAAGTAATACATAAATATGTTTGCAGGTAATTAATGGGGACCTCACCCCCACTTTCCGCCACAAGGGCTACCGACCCACCCTGGGGAAGGTGAGCACCACTCTCTCCCCACAGAAGTACAGGGGCTCTAGTAAGGAGCCTTGGAGCCAGGAGGCCACACAGATTCTACAACAGGTAGGTCACATAAAGGAAATTTACAGAGAAATGACTTGTACAATGAGATGACATCATGCTTGTAATTAAAAAAAAAAAAAATTTCACCACATAGGAATTTTCAAACATTTTTGTATTTAAAGGATGTGTCGATGAAATAATTCACCAAATTGAATAATTTTATTTTCTATGTATATACCTGTGTATGCCTTCTTCATAATTTTATACAACAATGGCTGTATCAGTTGGTTTTTTTACTATACTGATCTGACAGATCTGATCTGATCTTATTAAGAGTTTGATGTGATGATTGCAGTGATTTCATTCTCTCCCCAGCACCAGGTTGATGTTGTCCTGACCACAGGAGAAGTGTCCCCGGAGCTTCAGGGACAGGCGCCCCACCTCCTCCTGGTCCCCAATGTCCCACACTCCGCACTTCAATCAATCTGTACTGCTTCAGAAATAACCATGGCAACCTACATAAAAGATATAAGTCTGGTAAGCCACAATCTGATCTAAGATCAGTTAAGATCCTCACAATGTGCTCTGCCACATGTACATATCAAATTACTGTAAACCAAATTTGTGAGAATATTTGGCTATGTTCATAAGGCATCGTAGTTGCTGAGATTTTTCACCATGAACTAGTCAAATTTTTCGGAAGACTGTAGATGTGATATTCTAAAAAATGTGTGGCTGAAAGCATCTTATTACCAGATAATTGTTAAGAAAAGTCATTGCAAATAAAAGTTGGTTTACTGAATTTTCTGCATCAAATTATTTAGTAGTCAAAGTTCATATTAGATACTAGTACATGAATGTGCGTATAAAAGCTAAATTATTTATAATGAACTTTTTTCCAGGTGTACATAGTATAATATTTAATGTTGTATTCACTTTCTATTGGTGCTATGACTATTATTAATCTTGAAATTCATTTGAGAGTAAGAGATATTAGCTGTTAATCCCCTAAGCTTTATGCACAAATGAGTATCACCTGAGTTCACAGCTCAGGGAACCTTTCTGACCACTTATATTGTCCAGTATCTGTCCATCTGTACACTTAATAAAAATGTTTGTCTTTTTTCTAGAACCACTTGGCCAATTTCAATGAAACTTAGCACACAATATTCAAAAGTAAAGGGAAATCAAAATTTTGGTAATTGTGAAAATACAAACGATGGTTTTCTTGAAATATCTACCTAAAGTTTATAAAACCAGTTCACAAGCATGATCAGTACAGTTAAGGTTGTCAAAATGTCCTACAGACAAGATACAGGAATAGTTAATATACATTATGATGTCCACCTATACTACAGTAAAACTTGCAAAATTAAGAGGTTATAACAAATTTAGATATAACGAATTTATGGATATAGCTAATTGATTTTGAGTCCAGTAGAGGTGAAAAATAATGAATTTCAAAACTTTTTATAACAAATTTCGTTAGTTTAAGAAGTTAGCAATACCAATTGACAAATAGTTTGAATTATTTTTACATAAACTCTTCAATTTACAATTCAGTTATTACAGGTTTCTAAAGAATGTATTTTCATTTTAAGTCTCAATTGTCGTAAATTGTAGTCTGATGGAAGAAAACGTGTATACTGTATATATAGTGAATTCTAGTATACTTATTATTACAAATTTGTTATATGGCTATAAAGAGATATAGCAAAGTAAATCCATTGGTCCCTAGGACTTCTCTATAACCAAGTTTAACTGAACAAGCATTTGAAATACATCTACTTATTGATGCATAAATTCTCAGGTGAGCAATGTGGCCGATGGGTCTCTTGTTTTTAATTTCTTGACATGTGGTCATGTGTTAAAAGACATGTTTGATAAAGAAGATGATGATGGTGATGACTGATATTTTATTTCTTTATCGCCGTTATTAGTTCCACATATGCCCTGGACTGAGCTTGAAGCCCCTGTCACAGGACTGGAACCTGGGGGGTACAGAAAGACACTACATCTGTGTCATCCTCCCACATAGCTCTACACAGGTGAGGAAGGGCTGGTATTCTCAGAAAACTTTAATGGCAACTTTTATTGAATTTCTGAATATGTGTCATTGTATACTTATTGGTTGATTTATTGATCATAAATTCACAGTTTTGGGTTGTTTTTTGAAGTGGGGGGGGGTATGTTTATTGAAGAGTTAATTAGAGCAAAATAAAATGCATAAGTATCCAAGTGGAATACATGTACATTTAATGTGCTGTACATAAAAGATAAACTTGTAGAGAGAGTGAGAGAGAGTGAATACTGTGGTTTCATTAATATTCAAGGGTATCAATTTTCGTGGATAAAGTGAAAATCGCAGTTTCAAGGATACGTAAATTCGTGGCAAGTGACCCTATTCAATACAAAATGTTAGTAGAAATTGAACTTCAATGAACATTTAATTTCATGGATAAACTTAAGAACGAAATCCATGAAAATTGGTATTCAACGAATATTGATGAAACCACAGTAGTCACCCAGCCAAGAATAAGTATACATTTATCACTTTATATACATCAGAGACATAAACAACTGTTATTTATGTCTTTGTATACATGCATATATAGAACTTCCTTACATTTGCAGACAGTAGTGTACAGTCACCCAGCCCAGATAGGCAGGGAGAGCTTTGAGCAAGAGTTCTGGCGGTGTGCCTACTCCTTGTCTAGGGCCCTAGACAGGGGCAGTGTGTTACCTGGGGGAGGGGAAACAGAGAAGCACTGTGCAGGGGCCCTCCTGAATAAGGCAGGTAAGACAAGGTGTGAAAGGTAGAGGAGAATAGGGTACCACTATATACCACTATATATCAAAGCATTACATTTTTAATTTAAACACAATCAAGAGAAGACAACTCTTCTATTACAAAGTTTATTGCTCTAATTTCTTGTAGAGTTGTTGGAAGACGGAACAACAAAGAGTGAGGTTATGAGGGGCGTCGCCCAGATTCTGCATGCCTACCAGAATCATGTTTGTTGTGGTCTCTCCGTGACTCAGCTAATTAGCAGCCTCTCACTAGCCCTGGATCAAAGACATTCCAGGACACAGCAGTCCTTCTCCCAAACTTCTCATACACACAGACATGAAAAGGAGGTACAATGTTATGACGAAGTGTCAACCAAACAGGCTGCCTGGGTTGTTGCTATGAATACGGCCTTGACATTACTGCAGATTGACACATCTATAGTGACTGGAATCGAAGATTCTCTCAATAAAATTTGAAAATGAAAATGAAATTTGGTTATTCAATATTTGAGAGAGAGAGAGAGAGAGAGAGAGAGAGAGAGAGAGAGAGAGAGCCTACAGTTTTATGGTTATAAATACCCTAGCAACTAACCATTCAGTTTTGCCTACCAGAATATCTACATGTAGATATTTATACCCCACACATGTGCAGGGTTCAATGTTTTTGACCTGTCCTCAGTTTTTTGTAAGATGTGCATATTACCAGGAAATTCCGACTGTGTTTTTTTTTTCTAGGAATTTAGACCCTTTTGAACTTAAAATTTTGGTCCTATATTGAATAAAGTAATAAACAGATGGTAAGCACAACCTTTCTTAATTAAAGTGCTGCAAGGAATTTGTTGAAACGTTGTAGGTATTAAGGATACAATATGTAAATGTACATGTAACCAAAAACTTCTGATTCCTTAATTTTTCTGGGAATTTCTGCTCTTTTGAACTTTGAATTTTGGTTCTAAATTAAATATAGTAATAATCAGTTTGTAAGCGCAACTCCTCTTTAACCACTGCAAGAAATTTGTTGAAACTTTGTAGGTATCCAGGCAAAAACGTGCATATTGCCAGGAAATTCCGATGTTATTATTTTTCTGGAAATGTTGGCCCATTTCAATTAAAAATTATGTTGTTGACTAAAGAAAAGATATGCATATTTGCCATTTTTTGCAGGAAGTTTTTATCTGATGATTTTTTTGTTAGTTATGCTCTTTAACAAACTATTTTGTGTATTTAATGCGTACTCTACCGATCATTTCTTTAAAAATAAAAAAGCTAACAAATCAACAAGTACCCGGTACATCATTAAAATTTTTTTTTTAAAAATTACCGGAATTGTTTAAAATACAATGTACTTTAATACCGTTAACATTGGAAAGTTCTGTAATTGGTACTTAATAAAGAGAAAAAGACCCCAATAACATTCGTTACACAACTAAAAGTATTAAGTACATACATGTACAATGAAAGAAAAACCTGCATTACTATTGATAATTTTTTACAAACAAAAATACAAAATGAAATCGATAATTCTTTAAATATTTCACATTTTATTGCAATGAATATGCTATATTTTATACGTTAGGAAGCTTTTATAAAATGTTGTCATTACTGTCTAACTTGTTCATTCATTCATTCTATCTTAGTTTATTTCCTCCAATAGGAGATTGCATGAAGAATAACATTTTAATACAAATTAAAAATACAACACATGAGTGACAAAGGTTATAGAAGTTATAGTGGAAAAAGAATATTATTACATAAGTACATGTACATATCAATGCTTTGTGCCAATTTTGATTGAAATTTATGTGCCTAATAAAAAGTTACATGTAACAGACGACAGGGGGACGCCAGACAAAACTTTATCAAAAAACTTTGTTACGCTTTTTGCTCAGATGAGTTAAAACGTTCCAGATGCGAGAGCAAACGCATGGCTTGGTCAGTCAACTGACAAAACCAATTTGGTATGTATTTTTGAAAAATAATTGTTAAATCGATCATATCTATTCGATCTCAAAGAAGAATTTTCCATGCAAAGTTTATGTCAATATTTTATCCGCTAAAGCGCACTATAAATAACATGTTTATGGGTATTTCGCCTATCATTCATATCCCTGACTAAAGCGTATGTAATGACTTTAAAGGGGCATGGTCATGATTTTGGTCAAAAATGATTTTTCCGATTTTAAAGTTAATTTACAATGCTTCAGTAAGACATTTTTAATAGGCAACCAAAATTTGAGTGTCATTCATTGAGTTATATGTGAGTAAAAGAGCTTACGTATACAGTTCTTTGCTATATAAACAAAGCTTTTGTTTACATTTTGAATGTTGATGTGAAAATTCCAGTTTTAGACCTAAAATGAATGTGTAAAACGTACGTTAGGAACTGTTATGCTAATAAAGAATAAGAAGATAGACAAATCAGCTTGAAAAAGATTTTTTTACTGGTATATTGAACCTTTTAAAACAAAACATGACAAAGAATTGTGAGCCCTGTATCTTGCTTATACTTGTAACTCTACGACTGACTCTCAAATTTCATTTAATCATTATATAGAGATCTATGCATTCCTAAAGCATTGTAAATAATAATAAAATAAAAAAATGACCGAAATCGTGACCATGCCTCTTTAACGCGATGATACAAAAATATTTTATACAAACAAATCAAAATAAATATAAGTATTGAATGCTTATCTTTGGGATATGGTCTACATTTATTGCCCTATTTGATTGGAATTTGGTGTACATAAACCGCGGGGGCAGATCCAGATTTTTTTTTTCGGAAAAGGGTCCAATAGAAAGTTAATTTTGTTTGCCATTGGCGTGGATGTCTAGGGCCATTTTTTGCGAAAATAATAATTTTAGTGTTTTAAGGGGGAGGGTGGGTGGATCAACTCCTCCCACCTCGATCTACATCCGGGCATGAATAGAAACTAAAAGGCTCTTTAAACATCCAGGGAGGGGGGGGGGGTCCAGAGCCCTGAGCTCTGACAGAAAGTTTCGAATCTCCATCCCCCAAAAATTTCGACAAGCGCAATGTTGCGTTATGTGACTTGTGTCAGCAGTCTTTTTTAATCCGCATTACTTCGTAATAAAGACCCGGTCAATTTTTCAAAACACAAACAGAAAACAGAATCCGTTATACGTTATCGATAACAAAATTATAGGAAACGATAGACAAAAAAGAGGAGGGATATTAAAGTGCATTACCGGTATATTTTCAATTTTCAACAAAATTGAAATACGAAACTAAACAAAATTTATGCCAACGACTCCGCCAGCTACATTAACAACAGTAGCAAGTGCCCGTTCACAGCCCCCATCCTACAAAACAAAGAATTGAGTCAATGAGTTACAAAGCTTTTGTAACACTAAAAACTCTCGTCCGTTCACCGAAGTTAAGCAACGTAGAGATCAATTAGCAATGCCACTGTGCGCTATATAGTGGGGCGCGCGATGAGCAAGGACATCACAAATCCTACACTGCAAATCGAAAACACTTACTGCATCTTCTAGTGCTATATCTTATCAAGATGAAAGCTACCCAAAGTACCAGTCCCAGAAGAAAGACTATGGACAAGCGTTTTTCGTTGATGGACAGCGAACGTCGCTTTAAGAGAGCATGTGAGC